>PITA01004638.1:0-120968 GCA_004023965.1 Spilogale gracilis | reverse complement strand
GAAGAAGAAGAAGAAGAAGAAGAAGAAGAAGAAGAAGAAGAAGAAGAAGAAGAAGAAGAAGAAGAAGAAGAAGAAGAAAGCCTGATTTTGGTAGGCACAGAAATCTGAATTTCAGAGCCCAGAATTTACCAGCTGAATGAACAGGGACAAGTACACAAAGCACATGAGCATTAAACCCCGACTTTTTCAAAACAAGAGCCATAATATAACTCTGCTTCCACAGTGTAAGAGATACAGTGTGAGAAAGTTAGGTTCTAAGCTGTTGAGGAGTGTATTTGTGTGTGCATATATACATTCTAATAAAATATAGATACATTTTAATATATACATATATATGCACACACACATACATACTTCTGGACAAATTTATATTTTTTTCAATATGTATATATTACTAATGACCATAGTGCTTCCCATGTCCAGGTATTCAAAAACTTAAAGAGCCACATATAAGATGTGGAAGTCTTCCTTTTGCTGAACACACACAGCTATTAAATGAAGAGAACACATGTTCCAAACCTTGTCTTTTTAATACCATAAATCAGTGAAATATCCCCAAATTATGAAATATAATGTACAAACACGGACTTATCTCTTGATAAATGCTATTATGTATCTTATACATTCTAATTTCTAATTGTATAAAAATAGGCAGGGAAACCTTTCAAAGAACCCTCCACTATCCTGATAACCACTGCTAATATTGTATTTGAGTTGTCCATGCTTGAATATACTTGTATGTACGACACACACCACAATTATGCTGCCTTAAAAAAATCTTCCTTTCTGACTTAATATTTGATGGATATCTCTTCATTTTGTTAAATACATTTCTATACTTTGCATAAAATTGACTGTATAGACATATTGAAGTTTTAGTAGTTATTTAGATTTCTTTTATTTTTTTGCAAGTATAAACAATGTTGTGATGAGTATCTTTGTAGCTAATAATTGTATTTCTACATAAAAATGGAATTAATTCCTAGAATTGGGATTGCTTATATGAAGTATATGGACAGCCTAATTTTTCTCATTCTGCCACTAACATTTTATTACAAAATAGCACTGGTCAATAGATCAGAATTTTGAAGCCTCTAATTTAGGGCATTCTAATAAAATATAGATACATTTTAATTAAATATATAATAAAGTATAAATTATGTTCTCTTGCTGCCCTGTTCTCTTCCAACTGGGATAAATCAGATAACAAATTTCTGTGACAATGGTTAAAAGAATGAGGTACAAACAGAATACTCAATCCCTCTGCATAAAATAGAAGAATGGTTGTTTCCCCTAACCAGAAGGCAATGCATTCCTTCTTTCCTTTTCTTGTTTTAGTAAAATAAGCTCCCTTATATTTTAAGCTTTACTTCCTGAAGTGATCAGTCCAACATGCTCCCTGGAGGGAGGTTGAAATATAAATTAAACAGTAGTGCATGGAAGGAAATAACCATCTTCTTTGAAAAATGTCACACTAAACTCTATTGCATTATTTAAAATACTTAGGATTCCTTATTTACATTTATCTTAGAAATCTTTCAGAATTTTGCGTGGCTCCTTAATTACTCTCTCCCACCTCACCCTGAAAAAGTGTATTTTGCCACAAATATTTGAGCACTCAATATGCCCCAGGCACTTTTCTAAGTACTTCTAATATATCAGTGAAGGAAATAAAAGATCCCTGCCTTCAGAGAGCTTAGGTTTTAACTGATAGAAACAATGGCAATAAATATATACTCAAATTTTATAACCTACCATGAGGTGATGAATGCTATAAAACAAAGTAGATGAGGATAAAGGGATGAGAGTAGGGATGTAGGAAGAAGAAGAAGGATGCAATATTAAATATAGGGATTATGAGAGGCTTCCTTGGATAAGTTAATTTCCCAGCAAGACCTTAAGAGGTAAATTATCTCCATGACCTAATCTTTCCGGACCCATTTTCCTTTCTTCTGTAAATCATTCTTCATCTTCTTCCTCTTAAGGGAAAAAGAAAATTTACAGTGCAAAAGGAGTAATATGCAAAGAGTTAATTTCAGGCGATGTGGTCAATGAAGCTACTGGAAAGGCTTTCTCAGTGTGTCTCAATTCTCAATACTACTGTTCTTCTCATTTCTGGACAAATTTATATCTGTTCAGGTTTTATGCTATCAAACAGTTTGGCCTCTGGAAGGTGCAGAGATATGATAATAACCATCTCTCAGATACATCTTGAAAATGTATTTGCCACTATTTTTTTGAGGGAAGCTTCAATGGGCATTCTCCTGACTTCGCACTCTACCTTTGTTCCTCTTGGAGAACCATAGAGGGTGAGCAGCAAAGAAAAGCTGGGAAGTAAGCTAATACTCAGTTCACATAAACGATTTCTATAATTCAGGTAACATTAGCTCGCCTCATAATTCTCCGTAAGTTTCTACATTTTTTTTTCTTAAAAGCAAAAGTAAAGGGCATGTCAAATACATAGATACAATATTTCTAACAATATTTAAGTTTTCTCTTCTTGGCAGTTTCTATTGTGCTTAAATTATCCAAATTCAGCCAAGTACATTAACAAATTTTCTAGACTTTCAGAATACATCTTCTGAGAATTAGCTTTGTTTATATCATTGCATACACAAAGCAAGTATGTGATTCCCTGTTATTTAAATTATACTTGGTTTACATGTGAAGAAAACCACAGGTTGCTCTGGGAGACAATTTTAAATTTTCTCAAAAAAGAAAGATTTGGGGGGCGCCTGGGTGGCTCAGTCATTAAGCATGTGCCTTTGGCTCAGGTCATGTTTCTGGAGTCCCAGAATGGAGCCCGCAGCAGACTCCCCGCTTGGCAGGAAGCCTGCTTCTCTCTCTCTACTCCCCCTGCATGTGTTCCCTCTCTAGCTGTGTTTCTCTCTGTCAAATAAATAAATAAAGTCTTTAAAAAAAAAAAAAGAAAGAAAGAAAATAAAAAAAAGATTTGGGAACATACTGTTTTTTTTCCCAAATAACATTCAAATGACAGCAAATATCATATGACACCAGAGGTAAACTGGATTAAAATATATTCAATAGTGCTCATCTATCATACGGCAACCAATAGAATTATTAGCATCTTATATCCGAGTTTGTGTTATTATATCCTGCTGTTTCCTATTTTTTAAAATATCTGTTGGATAACCCCAAAAGAATATATTCTTCCCCTCCTTCCAAATAGTATCGCTTGCAGCAGATTCTGTTACCTTTACTTATATACTCAAGAACTGAATTTGGACTAAGCATTACATCTTTCTACTTGGTGCATTATTCAATAAAGGAAGTCAGCAGATGGGAAGACACACAGAGAGATTTATTTTTAAAGTGGCTTAAATGAGGTTGGATGAAGGTAGAAAAAGAAAAAGTCCTTTCTTTGGTTAACAAGTAAACCTAGAAGGAGAGAAACTCATCTGGTTTCATCTGCACTCTAAGTCATAGTGTTTTCTTGCACAGCATGCAAAAGCGGCAAGTAAGCTGTAAAATGGGGGAAAAGCAGTATTTACTTGGAGTCCTGTTAGTTGGCAGATTTAGTCTGTGTAACGGGCTTAGAACAGTGTCTCCCACCCGCTTAATGCCCAGTACAGCCAACCAGCAATAGCTGAGAAGTGGAAGGAGGAGGGGCAAGAGGAGGAAGAGAAAATGGCGAGTGGAGAAAGAGAAGGAAAGAAATGACAATCAAATATTGGGAATCTGTATTCAGCATCAAAAGAGTCAAATTAATGGTGCACTTAATTTATTGATTTGATGGTAAGTTCTCTTAATTCAATAGCCAAGAACAAATAAATCCTGTTTCCTCTAAGGACTTTTAAAAATAAAGACCAAGCTCTCATCTGGACATGGAAAGAGAAATCATCATATTTCATGTATTTGTAGCCACAATAAGTGTTTAAACATTAAGTAGGCATGCATGAACAATTTTCCTAGTAGCAATTTCCTACTTACTTTTAATGATGGCTGTTAGTTGGAATTTAAATTCATCATTTATTTATACTAATTATCTTTCCCCAAAAGAGCAATAGGTATTTTTACTGTGATGTTCTGTGGTTTTGGCTTTTGCCTTTTGCTTTTTTAATCATTGGTCCCCTAATTGAAGCGCTGGAATAGAACATGTGCTCAATAACTGTATGAATGTTTTAAAAGAAGTGAATATAGGGGCGCCTGGGTAGCTCGGTGGGTTAAGCCTCTGCCTTCAACTCAGGTCATGATCTCAGGGTCCTGGGATCGAGGTCGCATCAGGCTCTCTGCTCAGCAGGGAGCCTGCTTCTTCTCTCTCTCTCTGCCTGCCTGCCTCTCTGCCTACTTGTGATCTCTCTCTCTCTGTCAAATAAATAAAATCTTTTAAAAAAAGAAGTGAATGTATTAATTAAACCCACTTCCCTCACGTTTCTAAACTGCCCACTAAAAATCAAATAATCAAACATCACTGGCAAAAGTGAGCAGTTTGTTTTCAACCTACCATTTAATTTTTTACTTTTTATTTACTTTAAAGATCTTATTATTTATTTATTTGACACAGAGAGAGAGCACAAGCAAAGGAAGCAGCAGGCAGAGAGAGAGAGGCAGAAGCAGGCTTCCCGCTGAACAGGGAGCCCGATGCAGGACTCAATCCCAGGACCCTGGGATCATGACCTGAGCTGAAGGCCGAGGTTTAATGGACTGCATCACCCAGGCACCCACTACTTAATTTTTAAAGACTAGGTACACAATTTGTCATAAACATCCATTTAGTATTTCTCCTAACTCCATACTTAAGGAGATATCCTTAACTGTGAAATGTGTCCAAAAAACTGAATTCAGATGCTGACACTGAATTCCTGCTGTTACATGTTTTTCAGATAAGTCTGGTATACTATAAGGACCTGACTTTTAAGTAAAGAGTTTTCTCATAGAAGTATGAAAGCAGGTGTGCTGTGATAGTAGACCCTGCATAGAGGCATCTTAAAAATAAAGTGTCAGAATAGGGTCTGATCTCAGAAGGAGAATGTCGGCACACATCAAACAATCAACTGGCCAATTATCCTTAAAAACTATTATCACAGAACAAGTTTAACTAAAAGACAGAATGTAGATGTCATCTTGACAATAAGCCCTCAGATGGTCTATTTCAGTGTACTAGAGACATTATAAATGCTGAGTTGTGTCCACCTAGTACCAAAATTAAAAGTTCCCACTTATAAAACAGAGATAAGTATATATAATATCTAAAAAGTTAAAAATTCACATTTTTTTCCTGAGTGCCTATAAGGTATTAATGAACTCTCAATTTTCAGTAATGGATTCCCACTAAGTCTGAATCTGCATAGGAGAAATTCTGGATTGAGGCAGCTGCGGAGGGGAGAAGCAAGCAGGAGAGACGGGCCCTTTAAATGCAGCTACGATGGCTTCCTGCTTGGAGTCTCTTTCAGCTAATAAAGGTCCCTCCTTAAGCCAATGTGTCCACTCACCTAAGTACTGTAAACAGTAACAGTAAATGCTGTCAAGAGTGACACAAATAAGACAAAGTGATATCACTCTTGTTATATAGTGGCATTTTGTTCCCTTTATACAGGTGGCCACAAGGGTCTCATTAGTAGCTGCCTGAATTCTGAAGAAACATCCATAAACATCTCATGCGAACCATTTTCAGTAGCTTCATCAGACAAATGAATTCACTTAAATCTTTGTGTGTGCACTTCATCATGAACTCACCTTGCATGCACGCTGAGTCACAACTCTCCTAAAAATAGGTTGCTCAAAATTTCTGAGGCTCTGGTTTTCTTTTAGTAGATGTGCTAGTTGGTGGCGAATAAAACCACCTCTAAAAATGTCAAAGCCAAAATCACCTGTATGCATGCTTGAAAAGCCCAGGGAAACAAAAACAAAAATGACTAGTACTAATACACACGCAAACTGCCCAGTCCCTGCTTAACTGGCTGCCTCGGTAAAGAAGGTCAAGGTCCTTCTCTTTAGAGGAAAGCCCATATTATGATCATTTCAAGCCCACCTCAGTTAAGACTCCTGCTGTGATGATTACTTTAACAGCTGAGTGATTTGAAATGGTTTTAAAGTCGAGAAACCTCAGTTCCCGAACTTACAAAATGAGAACAATGAAACAACTCTATTTTCTTTGGTGCCTGTGAGGATTAGGTGAGACAATGATATAAAGCACTTTTCAATCGTGGGGACTGGGGTAGAGGAACCCTATGGTAAGTGTGTGGTCTACATGAGCTGTTGCATTCAAAACTGAACAGTCATCATGAGCATTATCATCTGTTTTTTACATTTAACTTTGGTATTATGAACGTTTATCTACAGTGTGTAACACTGACTTCAAACAGCACCACACCTAGCCGGCTTTTAGACACGGGCTAAGGGATTCAGTCTCGTCCTGAATCCAATCCAGTAGCTGGTTTCTGGTATATGAACTTGGTCATTCAACAGTAGTGTTTTCAATCTTTTATTATATCCACACACATAGGGAGATGACACAAAAGAACTCTGACTCTTCCAAAAGGAGATGCTATAATACACTGCCTTTGCTCATTATTTTAAAAAAGGAGTCCATTTCAACAGAGTTTATATTGTATTAAATAGTGGTTATGAATATCATCATTCTAACATAATAAATCCTGGTTACAGGAAAAAAAAATCTGTGAATGTGCATGTGTTTTACTCCCTGGAAATTCAAAAGGTAAAGGATTATATATATAATATATATAATACATATAATATATAAACACACATGCACATATACACCCATATACATGGGGGAAAGAAAGAGCAAATCAGAAGAAAAAGACAACAATAGACCAGGCTCCTTCCTAGGTTAACTGTTACAAAGGCTAGAACCTACTAAGACAAAACAACATTAATGAATAATAGAAATACATAATTACAAACGCTGGTATGTACTATGAAGAAAAATAAAAGTTTTGGAGGTGAGAGAAACCTTCCCTTAGGAAGTCACATTTGTTTTTTGTTGTTGTTTTGTTATTTTTTTTCACATTTGTTTTGCCATCTCAAAGCTGAGACACGTTTCTATTTCTGGGTAGGGGATGAGGAGAGTGAAGAGAAGGAGAATCTGCTAAGCACAGGTGTTATGATACATCAAATTCAAACTCTTCGGGAACTGAAAACTGGCCCACGAGGCTGGTGTGCTGAGAGAAAGCAGGGTATGTGGACTGAAAGGGTACTCCATGTTTGACTGATCTGAAAATTGATCCCAAAGCATGTCAATAAAGCAACAATTTAATATTTGTTGATTTGACAATGAATGGCAAGTAGATCAAAATATACAGTGGATCTAAAACCATAGTAACAAAAAGGTGTAAAAAATATTTCTGAATATTTGCCTTTTACCTAGAATCGAGACTTCTAACCTCAATATCTTTCGGCAGAAAAAAAAGGTGTTCCACTTCACCGGACACAAAAACACCATTTTCCCACTGTTTCCTCTTTAATGAACAATGAAGCAAAGAAACAGATGGAAAAGCTGCAAACACTCATGTCTTCTGAGTTGTCGCTCTGAACTGGGCCAGTTATACTGATTTCTTAAAGTGTGTTTTCCTGTTAACGTCTACACACCACTGACTCGAAACTATTGCTTTCCAACAAACACACTGAAGAGAAACATGTGCTCAAGCCACTTCTCCTGCAGAGGGGAAAGAGTGGAAAGGACGTTGTTCCTCGTGAACAGTAGCAATGTCTAGTTAACATTGGCCACAGTTGTGCCCGGTGCGGTCAAAGGGAGAATAGAGATTTTCTCATTTTTCCTCTGGCTCTGATGTTAATGAGAAAGCTCCTTCTCTGAAATACCTAATTAAATAAAACATTTCTATGATTTTTTTTTTTCAGTTCTCAAAACAAAGACTTAGATTGGTTTCAGGGGGATACTTTGAATCATCAAAGAAAAACCCTGAGCTCAGGCTATGACTGTCCAATCACCTACATATCATGTTGCTCACCTGACATGGTCCAGGTTCCAGGAGAGTCCTATATGAAGAGCTCACTGACAGATACGTAAAGGGGTTTACACATGGACATCTACTTCTTCCAGTAAGAATAGCTTCAAACTCTAGTGAGCTTATCAACCTATGGACTGGACTCTGCCAATCTCCATCTTTCAGGCTAACCAGCAGGTCTTCCTACAGAAAAAGGTCTCAATCCTAATAGCTATCTAATTTACCTATTTTTATCTGTATATTATTTTTTTTATTTGGTCTGTGGAACTTTCTGGGTATGACCATTAACATGGTTTCATTTTTGGATATATATTACAGTAGCTCCTATTTCTATCTTAAGAGAAGCATTTCTATCCTCTGGCACCAGAAGACAAGGGTTGGAATCCCAACCTTTTAGTTTCCTGTACATAATCCCCTAGGACCGTCCTTTAACCTCTTGGAAACTCAGCTTTAACTCACCAAAAACAAACTCACCAAACAACAAACAATACTGCACTCACTTACATGTGCAATCTATAGAGCACAAACTCAGAATATGGAAGTGGTATCCACCAGGGGGTGGGGGTAGGGGAAATGGGGAGCTGTTGCGCAAAGGGTAGGACAGCCAGTTATAAGATTAACAAGTTCATTAAAACTAACAACACTGTATCATATACTTGAATGTTTGCTAAGAGAGTAGATATTAAATGTTCTTAACCACAAAAAGGAGATGGTAACTGTATGATTGAAGGAGTAGCTAATACTGCGGTGGCAATCATTTCACACTTAATAAATGTTTTCTAAGCAACACATCTTACTCCTTAAACTTACACAATGTTATGTGTCAATTACATCTCAATAAAGCAGGAAAAAAAAAAATGAGCTGGAAAAGTCAGAATCCTGGGATCTAGGCCCCATCAGGCTCCTTGCTCAATGGGAAGCCTGCTTATCCCTATGCCTGCAACTCTCCCTGCTTGTGCACGTTCTTTCTCTCTCTCTCTCTCTCTCTCTCTCTCTCTCTCTCTCTGTCTCTCTCTCTCCTTCTGTCATGCAAATAAATAAAATCTTTTAAAAATAAAATAAATAAAATATGGCAAAGTACAGTGCCTTATTTGGCTTGTTTTAATTTTTTAAATAAAATGTATACATTACATTTTCAACAATATATAGGGATTAGAGGAGGTGAGACTAGAAAAATATGTCAGATTGATTCCAAAGTGAAACTAGCAGCATGAAAGTAATAATTTTCCCATAATCTGCAGAATGGAGAGGATGGGTGGGACAAGTCAGACACAGAAAACCCAGTCATGGTGCTGTTGGAGTAGCACAAAGGGAAGTGTTAGGAGCCAGAATGAAAGAGGAGGAGAGTCTAAGGGGCACTTCAAATTCAAAGAGCTGGTACCAGTTGCACAGAATGGACAAAAGAGAAAAACAAGTGAAAATGACAAGAAAGTTACTACCTATCCTAGAGTGATGAAGGAACATTTAGTCTACGCAGATAGCAATGAGCTACTGTTGCTTAAAGGAGAACTTCCTATCCTTCAGGCGAGCTGGGGAAGAGAAAAGTCAAAAAATTTTGGTTCTGGAGTGAAATTAATAGTAGCTACCATTTATTAAGTAGTTACTTTTCAAAAACCTTGTTAAGCATTTTCAGACATTTTTCAACATATTACAACAACTGTGTACCATACATTTTCCTTACTCCAGAAGGCTCAGAAAATTTAGGCAACTTGGAAAAGTCCCATCACTAGCTTATAGCAAAGCACTTGCCTATATGAACCATAATGATTAATTTGTGATTAGCAAATTCAACAGATAACTTAATTTCAAAACTGGAAGATCACCATGTTTCTATGCTTGAGTTAAAAGCAGAAATCTTTCCATGTCTGAGTTACAGGCAGAAAAGTCAAGAAAAAATAAGACAAAAATATCCTGATAACTCTTAAAAGAGTTAGTAGTATGATAAAATTTTATTTAGAGGCAATAGGTATATCTTACTTTTTGACCCTCAGTGCTTAAAACACTACACTATGCTCATTAAAAGTAAGCTTAACTAGAGAATGAAGAAGGAATAAATCAATGAATAAAAAAGTACACTGCCCTACTATGGGTAAATCAGATAAAACCATACTAAACATATGAATTCTTTACTCAAGAAGGATGACTGACAGCCATTTTGAGGAATTTGCTCCAACATGTACCAACTGATAATGTGATTACATCATTTTTAAATCTCATACTAAAATTCTGATCCAAATATTTACCTCATACCTTTTAGTAAGACACAGAAGAGCTAAGTGATGTATTATATAGCACTATGGAGTTTCAAATCCATTTTTAATTTTTTCCTTGGCCTGCTCAATGTAAGGTAAAATAATTAGTTTTTAGAAAGGTATTGTGTTTGTTTTTGATAAACTTTTAATCATCTAGATTTTTTCAGTTTTTTAAGCAATCTTTATGTTTCAGTGAAATTAAACCAATCTAAAATTGAATGCATTAATTTGATACAATGATTAGTTTCACCAGGGATGATGGGAGAATAACAGATATGATTAAATCAAGTATTAGGTGCTTTTCTAATATCTATATCTTGACTTCATGTTTTCTCTGAAATGATGATTGATTTTTTTCATCACCTTGCAACCATAGCTTTTAGAAAGGACCATCTGAAAACTGAAAAGAAAGGAACCAAACAAGATTTAAAGTAGACTCAGAGGTCTGTTTTTCTTTTTCATATGTATTGATGGTCTAGAGCAGAGGTCAGCAAACTACAGCCCATGGGTTAGATCCAGCCCACTGCCTAGATCGTCTGGTCTAAGGTCCAAGAATCATTTTTACATTTTAGACAGTCACATCTTAACAGTTATGTCCATACGTACATGATATTCTTAATATTGACTTCTAACCTGCAGCACCTGGATTATTTACTATCTGGCCCTTTAAGAGAATGTTAGCTGACCCTTAGTCTAGACAATTTTTTTTTCTTAGAAGCAGGAATTTAAAGCCTCTGTGAAATGGTTGTATGATTGGTAAGAGTGTAAGTGGATACAGAGTTTACAATGAAGCATTTTTGGCTCCTACCACTTAGAATTTGCTGTCTGGAATGTGTTACTTAGGGTTTTATTTGTCATTAAATGTTTGGCATCCTTTCTCATGAAGAATGTATGGCCATTTCCTACCAAACAAACAAACAAACAAAAAAGTGTTATATGAAGTTTTATAAATATCAATTTATACAGTTTCTCATAGACCAAAAAGGAAGATAGATACATTTGGTACTTACTGAGACCAAAAAGGAAAAAAAAAAAAATCACACATTTAGTTTTTTATAAAAGTCTAAAACACAAAGTATATTGTATATTGAACCATTGGTTTCAGTGATCCTTCCTTCCTGGAGTAGAGGATGAAACTGAAAGGAGGCATCAGAATCTCCCAAGGAACATTTTCAAATTACACTCCTCCAAAGTCTCCTCTCCAAGAGCTAGGCAGTGAGGATCTCTTAGCTGTGCTAAGCAAATGCTTTTCTAGGGAATGCAAAGTAACCCCTCAGGGGTACTGACTGGGTTGGGAACCAAGAGCTGCTTTAATGCCTCTCAGCACAGAAAACTAAACAATGTTCTGTATTCTAGATCCTAAATGGTACCCGAGACAGTAAGGGCTCCAACAAGAAGGGATGCTCAGACAAAAAATGATCAAAGTTAACACCTGCATTACAACCCAGTTTAACTAACAGTATTCCCCTTGCTGAGGTACACAATTATTGCAGGGGTACATATAAAAGAAAAGACCCATATGATTTGTTTTATTTTACCAGAAAAAAAAAAAGATTTTAAATGATTTAAGTTATTAAGACTTGAACAGGTTAAGAATACTGTTCAAAAATTCTTAGACATAAATTAGTGAGTTAAGAGATCTTTAATTAAAAATACACTTTTTAAAAGTAGACCGTAACAATATTCTTAGCCTATTTTGACAGAGATAAGTTCTCACACCAGTGGAATTTGAGTATTTTTTTGATATTTTGACCTTCTCTGGGGAAAATATGGCCAATACAAACAAATCACTTGATAATTTAATTTTTGAAAATATCTGGAACATTTCTCTACAAAGTATGATTTTTCATCTTTGTATTTAACCATGATTTAAGTTGATAATGGGTGGGACATACACTCTAAATCTGGTTAAAATACATAATAACTACTTAGCCATAATAGTTATCTTTTATTGTGCTCTCAAAATTTCAAATATATTGTCATAGCATGTGCATCCAGAAATTTGGAGATTTCTATATCATGGATGAGAAAACATGTGGGAGATATGCAAGATGCTTTCATAAATTCAAAGAGTGGCTTAAAGACAATCCTATACTTAAATTACACTGTCCAAAATCTCACCTTTGACATCTGCCTTCTCTGTAACTCTAACAAGCAAAATAAAAATTATGAAGGTATTAATAAAGCAGACAGATTCAAATCCCAAAGTAATTTCCTAAATTTCTAAATGCTCATTTGATTCAATCTGTAATTTCCAACTCCCCATTTCTCTTTATAATATGTAGATATGTCCTGTAGGAACATAAATGGCTTATGGAACATAAAACCAGGCTCCATGGTACAGACCCAAGTAAGGGAAAAGTCGCCTTCTAGTGCTTAATATTTAAGCCTGGCCATTTCCATGGAAACAGACATTTAAAAGAAAACATTACCATGTAACTGCATAATAAGACTTGTGAGAATCGATTGCCAACAACTGCAATGTATTTAGAAAAAAAAATCTCATGAAAACACCACCTATTTGATAAAACAAAATGAAATCAGTTGAGGGCAGGAAATGAAAGTAAAGAATAACTACGTGTTCTCCCTGCCAACCCAGGTAATCACTTCCTTTCCCTCCATTTCAATGTGACCGATTGCTGGTATGAAAACCCATGTATATGGTTTTGATGTAACTAGTTGGTTGTGCCCATCTATACAAGTCCAATGCAAATTTCACCAGAGTAAGAGAAGAAAAAGAGAGAATTTCCTTAGATCGAAACGTTCAACGTGCCCGCAGAGAGTCTCAGGTGGCTGTGGTATTTCCGTCCACATCCAGTCCTGCCAGCGCTAGACTGAAACGAGAATGCTCTCCTACAAGTCAGCCTCACCATAGCAAGCCAAAAAAGGGCGGGGGGCAGGGTAGAGTTTGAGACAATGAAAGAAAAAAAAATCCAATTTTACTTTATTTCAAATTAGCAAATGCACTTGATTCAGTTGCTCAAGAAATTATTTCGAGAAGTGAGTTTTAACACAGTAAAAAGGTTTCACTATTTTATGTGTCTGCGAGGTGTGTAAATTCTAAACGAGCCATGGTTTCCTGTTTGTTTCTAAGGCCTGAAGCTCTTTGCACGTCGCGGAGGCCTTAGTGGTCCCCGGGGCCCCTCTGCGCGTGGGAGTCGCCGGGCTTGCAGAGGCTCGGAGCCGCCGCCCGGACGCTTGGCAGAGCGTTCCCACGCTCAGGCCGAGTCCGGAGGCCGCGGTGACCCCCGCGGCTCCTTCCCCTGGCTTTCGCCCTCGCGGCCCCGCCCCGGCCGCCCCTCCTCTCCGGGTCCCGGCTCCCGAGCGTGGGAGCGCAGCTGCAGCGGAGAGCGGCGGGCGGAGGCATCTCCGAGGATGCGCGCCCGCGACCCAGGCTGGAAGCGGAGAATGCGGTGAGGCGCGGGGGATAGCGCCGGGGCCGCCGCGGGGTGCCCCCAACCCCACCTCGGGAGCGCACACGCGTCCACACACAGACACGCACACACACGTACACGCAGCACGCGTCGCCAGAGCGGGGTCCAAGCTAGAAGGGCTCGTTACTTACTTGATGTCTTCCCACACCTCCGGCCCGTAATTGCGGATCACCAGCAGCTCCAGCGCGTGATTCACAAATCCGTACTGCGGAGACAGGGCAAACTTGAGGGTCAGGAACCAGCGGTAGGTGGGAAGGGGTTCGGGGGGGGGGGGCAGCATCGTCAGATGCCACCGCTCTGGTTTAACCTTGTCCCGCCCCCTGGCTCCGCTCGGTTCCGGATACTCGGTCCTAAAGAGGGGCATCAGAGGCGCGCCACCTCCACCCCAATAAAAGGCAGATCCTCTCCAACACCGTCCACTCCATCGCCATGCCACCTTCTTACTACTCCGCTCACCTGTCACCTCTCGGGGGGAGGGGGGTTGCATCCGACAAAGTGTGGCAAAGGGGATGCCAACTGGCACCTCCCCCGCCATTGGCCCGCCGCCACCTACACCGGTGGGGTCCGCCTGAGCCGAAAAGCCCCCGCGCCTCAGCAGCAAGTCCCCTTCCCGAGCCCGGGAAGTCATCGCGCGATGCCAAGAGACGGACCCCCCCCTAAAGAGCAAAGGCACTGATGGCTCCCGTTGCGACCCCCAGCGTTCCCAGCACCCCTGCCCAGGACACAGGCAAAACAGAGAGCCTGCTCCCACGACCGGTGTTGCGCTCCCCTGCCCCCGCGCCAAGCTCTGGGGGACAACCGGGCCCGGCGCGGCACAGCGTGAGGTTCCTAGCCTGACCCGGCTGGAAGCACTCACCATGGTGTCTGCGACCCGAGCCGAGGAGGCAGCCCCCACGCAAAGGCACGGCCAAAGGGACCCGGGTGGTGGCTGCAGCAGCGACCGCGCAACAGGACCCCGGCGGCAGCATAGAGCTGGAAGCGGCGCCCCAGCCTCGGCCCGCCCTGATTGCCACCTCATCCCAGCCAATGGGGAATCGAGCCGCTGGAGGCTGGTCGTTGCCTCCCAGTTTTCTACCAGTCAGCAACAGAGGAGGGAATTCGGATCCTCTGCGCTGCTGCGCTCCAGTGCCTTCCAGTCCCCGCCCCAGTGACAAGGCTTTCATTTGAGGCCATTATATGACGACGGAGAAGCCCCAGTCTTGCTTCTTGCATGGATTCTGGGGGAGGAAGAATGCAGCTGTTGGTGTCCAACCAAATGTATTCTTACCCAAAGGTCTGTCTTCAGGGGTAGCAAAAACATGAGTGTGTGTGTGTGTGTGTGTGTGTGTGTGTGTGTGTTGCAACAGACAAACCCTAAAAAGGAATACGCCCTCATAATGAGCATCCTCATGTTCTTCCTCCCCTTCCAGATAAACATTTCCTTTGTGGCTTGATTCCTCAAAAGCTTTTGGCAAACAGCAAGCTAGTAATACTGAGCTTAACACATATTACTTGTAGTTAATGAGACTAGTTGAGTAAGCCGGCTAAAGTATTTAGTTCCGTGAGCATAATAATAGTTTGGTGAGCATCCCGTCAAACCCAACTTTGCCCATTACTAACCTTCCGTACAAGATTCAAGTGCTTGATCCTGGTGGGACGCCTGACCCTATACCATAGACAAGAACTGTCTAGAACTGACTTCCATTCCTCTTTTTCAGAGGTAACAGATGAACCTTGGGGGAGGGGGGGCGGCACCAAATGAGCAACCTTTTCATCAATCTATCTCCCAGCCTACATTGTACCAGGCACTTAGGTTTGTTAGTGCTCTGAGCCCCACGATAGCGAAAAGACAAGAAGAACAGGAACTTTCTGTTGAATAAGACTCTGCCTGAGGCGCATGCATATGGCTAACTATTGTTAGGTCCAAAATGAATAAGAGAAAGCAAGCATTGGTTCCAGGTGGCCAGTCTCAAATGGACCTAAGAAGCCCAGATACTAGTCTGTAATGTGAATAGTTTACTGTGAAAACAATTTCAGTATGGTAGAGAAAATGTCAAAACAAGAAAACTATACTGGCATTGGTACCCAGACATCTATGAAGTGGACCTGATAAAGAAATAATGACATAGAAAATAAAACAACAAATAACTTATTAAAAATTAATTTTATCAATGATAATCTGTGGGAAGCAGGGCCTTGGCAAGGCCACCTGCACCCAACTGCTGACAAGCCGATCTTGTGCAAGCTCTGCTCCCTGGAACAGTTCCTACTGGAACATCACTGATGGCTAGCAATATGTTCCGTTATGCTGTCTTTAATCTTCGTGGTTTAGTTACTTAAGTTACCCGCTAGAGATACTCCCCGCTGCCTGCCCAATTACCCCCTTGAACTTGCCAATAAACGAGACTTGATCAGAATCCTGTCTTGTCTCCATCTCATGTCTCCCGTTCTGTCATTCTCACTCCCCCTCTAGGGTCTTCATTGACTACCCACAGGTCGGGTCAAGTGGCGCCCAACGTGGGGCTCGAGAACCGGGGCACCAGTGACGAACGCTGTTCGAGGCAGCCGGCATAGTTGTAGACAAAAAGAGGAAATGGGGCGATAACCTGTCATCATGTCTGAACCTCGGTAAGGTGAACAGCCATTACGGGACAAGAAATCAGTCAGCATGAACTCTTTGTGGAAGGATTTAAAAAGGCTTTAAAGGCACAAGGGGTAAAGGTCACAATTAAGCAGTTGTTAAGATTTTTTGATTATGTTAAGACTGTTTGCCTTTGGTTTCCAATTGAGGGAGCTATAGATGAAAAAAGATGGAGAAGAGTGGGTGATGCCCTCAAATTATCATAATACCTTTGGACCCGAGAAGGTCCCCTTTACGGCTTTCTCTTATTGGAACCTGATAGATGAAATCTTATCCCAGAGACAAAGGGACCCGGTTGTAGCCAATGCTATAAAAGCAGGAGAGGAAATACTCCAACAGGAAGAGGCCAATAAAAGTGAGGAAGCTAGCCCCCAAAACGAGAAAGGGAGTGATGAGATAAAGGAGGATTTGATGTCCTTCGATAGTGAGGACGATCTGGATGCAGATAAAAGGGATCAACAAAGCCAGGTTAGAAAAATTAAAGAGAAAATCTCAGTGTCGACACAGGCAGGGGTGGATCCTGATCCTCCCCTGAGAACTATGTCTTTTTCAAACAAAAGAAAAAAGGCTTTATCCCTCTCTCAAACAGTTCCAGGCAGCCCAAGGTGCTCTCGGGGACAATGACTGGAGTGAACTAGAGGACGAGGCCACCAAAAATCATGACCCTGAGTGGCCATCCACAGTCCGTCACCACCCCCTTATTCGTCCACACCGCCTACACACCCAACACCCCCTCCGCCTAGTGTCCCTGCTCTGACTTGTCCTGTTGTTAACCCTCATAAAGAACTTAAAGATAAAATAGAATCTTTGAAGGAACAGATAATATTAGAGAAGGAACACCAAGAGCTTATCATCCAACTTGAAGGATTAAAGATCGGGAAATGGTATGATAAAAACAGGGGGCCCACAACAAACCAAAAACCTCCCTTAAGGGGAGCAGCCCCTAAAATCCCAGCTACCCACGACGCATCTACGGGTCCAGATGGTTTAGAGGCATTCCCCGTAACTGAAACAACTGATGCACAGGGACAAGCCTGGAGGCATCGCTCTGGATTTGACTTTAAGGTTATCAAAGAGATTAAGACAGCTACTGCTCAATACGGCGCAACAGCCCCCTATATGATGGCTATCCTAGAGTCAGTAGCAGACAATTGGCTTACCCCGGGGGATTGGCAAAGCCTAGCCCGAGCCACCCTCACGAGAGGAGACTATTTGCTGTGGAAATCTGAATTTGTAGAAAATTGCCAAGACACAGCGAGGCGTAATGCACAGGCGGGAAATGGATGGATCCTTGATATGTTAATTGGAGAGGGCGCCTATGCCACCAGTGACCGACAAATGCAATATGATGCAGGGCTTTTTGCCCAAATACAAGTTGCAGCTACTAAAGCATGGAGAAAAATTCCATCCAAAGGAGATGTCAGTGCATCCCTTACTGGTATTAAACAAGGTCCAGATGAGCCGTTTGCTGATTTGTCCATCGCCTCCTCATGGCTGCCGGCAGAATCTTTGGCAGTGCCGAAGCGGGGACTGATTTTGTCAAACAACCTGCCTTTGAAAATGCCAACACTGCATGCCAGGCAGCTATCCGCCCCTATAGAAAAAAGACCGACCTATCTGGCTACATCCGCCTTTGTTCCGATATTGGGACAGCCTACCAGCAGGGGCTTGCCATGGCTGCAGCCATGCGTGGCTATACTGTTAGACAGTTTTTATCTCAACAAAACAGAAACAAATCTTTCAGGTGCGGGGAACAAGGCCATTTTGCCAAAGAATGCAAGGCAGATGAAACAAAACACCCTAAAGCTGCCCCTGGACTTTGTCCCAGATGTGGCTTGTGTGTGGGGGGAACCTAGCATTTACTGCCTTGCCCACCAACTGGTCAGGATTATGTGTACAGGCAACTATGCTCTCAGATATTAATATTATCGCTGGAGACGAGCCGATACCTTTACCCAGCTTTGACTACATCGTGGGATGCAAAAAAAAAGGGCTGTGCAATTTATACTCCTACTTGTAGGGCTAGGAGTTTCTGGCGCTTTAGCCTCCGGCACAGCTAGCTGGTCTGGGGGTTGCTATACACTCACACACAAAACTATCCAATCAGCTGATCAGCGATGTTCAGTCCCTGTCTAGTACTATTGATGATATCCAAGATCAAACTGACTCCCTAGCCGAAGTTGTTTTACAGAACCATGGAGGTTTAGATCTACTCTCTGCAGAGTAGGGAGGGATTTGTCTGGCCCCACAGGAGGGTTGCTTTTATGCCAACAAGTCTGGGATTGTTCGAGGTAAGATCAAGAAGCTACAAGAAGATCTGGTGAAAAGAAGAAGAGAATTGTTTGAAAACCCTCTTTGGAGCGGGCTTAATGGGGTTCTCCCTTACCTCCTTCCCTTGCTGGGGCCCCTGGCTGGCTTGCTACTCTTACTGTCGCTAGGACCTTTCCTTTTCTATAAACTTATGGCCTTTGTTAAACAGCAAATAGACGCTATTAAGATGCAACCCATACAGGTCCATTACCACAGGCTTGAGATGGCCGACAGAGAGTCTTACCCAGAGATATAAAAGAGCCATAAGGGACATTCTGTTAACCCATTCTATTGGCTCTCTCCTCTTCCTTGGTGACCTGGACTGGATAGCCAGAGACAGGCAACTGAAAAAGGCTTGTCCCAAGCTTAACAAGATCATATACACCACCTAAGACAGGAGCTGAACCCAAGCTGTTTGGACCTCCCATGACGGGTAAAGTGTATACCTATAGGATGTGCACGTTTTTCCTGACCTAAGACAGGTACAGTCCCCGCAAGGAAAGACTCACTGGCCTATTAAATATTTAAAAGAAGGGGGACCTGTAGGAAGCAGGGCCTTGACAAGGCCACCTGCACCCAACTGCTGACAAGCTGATTTTGTGCAAGCTCTACTCCCTGGAACAGTTCGTACTGGAACATCACTGATGGCTAGCAGTATGTTCCATTATGCTATCGTTAATCTTGGTGGTTTAGTTACTTAAGTTACCTGCTAAAGATACTCCCCGCTGCCTGCCCTATAATTACCCCCTTGAACTTGCCAATAAATGAGACTTGATCAGAATCCTGTCTTGTCTCCATCTCTCGTGTCTCTTGTCCTGTCATTCTCACTACCCCTCTAGGGTCTTCGTTGACTACTTGTGGGTCGGGTCAATAATTAAATAAATTAGATTCATACAATGGAACACTTTACACAATAAATAAAATACTAAACCATTGTTTATTGTTAACTATTAATTTTTAACCATTAAAATAACATATTATTCTATACAACTCTGAAAAAGATAGATACATAACAATACAGAAAAACATATTATTTAAAAAAATGACACATGAATGTTATGACCCTACATTTTTTTAATGGTTATACAGAATAAAATGCTATTTGGGTTTTGCCTTGAGCATAACCTTGGGAAATACACAGGAAAACTTCGATATGCCTAATTGTCTATAATTTGAACCAGTGGCTACAGAAACCAAGGCTTTTACATTTTGTATTATGACCTTCTGTACCTTTTGATATTTTTCTATGAAGACATAATAATTTTTTAACTTGTTGAAAAGAACTTTTATCATATCTTGACCTATCTTCTTTTGACCAGCAGAAGACCCCTGTTGCATCTCAGTCTGGAGTGCCCTCTACTTAGACTTTTCCTAGGCAAAAGATAAAGAGAGGAAACTACTTTCTAATTATGAAACATAAGAAAAGCCTAAGAAAAATAAGAAAAGAAAAGAGAGATATGAGAGGAAATGAAGGACGAGTGTCCCTGTCAACTTTTGTTCCCTATCTCTCTATCTCTCTGAAGGTCAAGCATTTCCCCATCATTGCTCTTCTGTCTGGTAACTTTTCGAATTGATTGCCCTTCTGTCCAACACCTATGTGCACGTGTAAATATATTTCACCATTTTGTTTTCTAATTGTCTCGTATTCATTCTGAATCTAAAAGAAGTTCTGTTCACCAAATCTTTGTCAGCTTCTGTTTGGCGCAGAAGAGACTACAAAGGATATGATATTCTGGGAGAGCGGGGTGTCCACCAGATGTGGGTGATCCCAAGAGGAGGTCACTCTGCTTCTGCAACACCAATCCATTGTTCCCACCATCATTCCTACGACAAAGGAGCATAGGAATACAGTTACAAGGAGTCTATGTGGTATTCTCAGAAACAATGCATTACCTTTGAAGGGACCAAGTACAGGCTACCCCAAGATGAACCACTGCAGTAGGCAGACTATTTTTTTTAAAGGTTGTTTGTTCTTTTTTAAATAATTTTTATTTATTTATTTATTTTTTAAGTAAACTCTACCCCCAACATGGAGCTTGAACTCACACTCTGAAATTAAGAGTCAAATGCTTTACTGAGTCAGTGGGGTATCCCTGATAAGCAGACTGTTTTAAGCTGAAGGCAGTCTGAGACCCTGCAAGCTCAAGAGAAATTTTACCCCTCCCTTAACTGCATAAAAGAATCTAAGTTGAGGATTTTTTTCTTTTTTTTTCAGAATAAGGGTGACCAGTAGAGATAAATTTTATCTGAGTGGCCCATCTGTATGGAAGGACAAACATCTAGTTATGAAATATCTGCTCTTCTTATTGTCCTGTGAATTGCATTTCTTCTGTTAAGAAACAAAATTAAATGAAGTAAATGTGAAGATCTAATTGCATTTATTAAATAATTCATGAATCAGGCAGCACTCTTTCTAGTAAGTAGAGAGGCATTCCAAGAGTTGTTCAAAATAGAAGGTTTTATAGGAGAATGGTGGGGTTTGGGGAGCAAAGTTACTAGCAAAAGAACAGGATTGTTCCAGGCGAGGGTGGTTTCTAGAGGGGAGAGCAGGATGTCTAATGCAGATTACCTCATCTTTCTTTGCGGGTGGAGAGGACCTAAGTGGCAGGCTCAGTGACGCAGATGGAAAAATTCTACATTTCTGGGGGGATATTGAAACTGCAGTAAGGTTAAGTATCGGGCACTGGTTTGGGAACTCTGGTGAAGTGACACCATTTGGGGCCTGTTAGTTGTCTTTTAATATTTTCCTCTAAAGTCCCAGACCCCTGACATTTTGCCTGAGTCTTTGTGATTTCTGTGACTGTATGGATTGCCGGTTCGTACACAATCACATTTTATCATCTTCTGCGAATCTCTCTGTTAATCCAGGTAGAAGAACACTTGAAGGGAACAGGTATTCTTGCTCTGGGACAGTTGACAGAGTGAACAAGATCCTTTCACTCTCCGCACACTGCTTGCCCTGGACATACCATGTCAGACCCCAGAATCCATCTGTGGAGTCCAGTGGAGCGAGACTGGAGAGAGTAGTTTTTCTCTCTTCCTAAATTTAGATTAGCAGGAGAAAATATCTGAGGACGTAGTTCCTTGGGCTTAACATTTCAGATTACGGAACCCTTTCCTCCCAGAGATAATCTTTGTTTTCTTTTGTCTGTGTCTTTCATGTTGTTTGTCAAAAGAACTTAGAATGTGTGAGCATGACGTAAAGGCTGTTGCCCATGGACAACCATGGAAGCCAAAGTTACAAAACTGCTGGGCAGGAGTCGAGCCTTTAAAACTGTTAAAGTGTTAGCCACCAAACTCGAGGGCTCCATGATAGGGTTAGTTGGTCAGAGATGGGTCAACACCACCTTCAAGAAAACATCCATGCAACCAGGTGCACTGTAAAACAACATGTGGTCCCCAACCCCATGACACATCTCTTCTAGGTATGAGTGTGGCTCCAAGAGACCCAAGGCTTAACTAAGTTAATGTATATTTCCACATAGGATTTTTTCCTTCATCTTGTTCAATGTCCTAAAATCTTGGTTTTATGACCAGTGAGAATATTCTCTTTGGTATCAATCATCCACTATTCTGGGAGTGCACTTACTAGGGTGCACTTTGATGGCGGGTCCAATAGACTGGGGCTTTGAGTCTCTCTGTATTCCTATGCCAGCTCTTAGCTAGTCTCTTCATGCCTTTGTGATGTAAATTTTCTCTCCCTCTTTTGTTTTGAAGATTTTATTTATTTATTTCAGAGAGAGAGAGAGAGAGAGAGAGAGAGAGAGAGCACAAGAGCAGTGGGGGAGGGGCAGAGGGAAAGGGAGAATCAGCCAAAGGCTGAGCAGAGAACCTTTTGTGGGGCTCACTTGATCCCAGCATCTTCAGGTTCATGACCTGAGCTGAAGGCAGACTTTTAGACAACTGAGCCACCCAGGTACCCCTGTAATGTAAGTTTTCTACCTCCACATTCTCTAGGAACTAGGAGCCATTCTTGGAAATGCAAACTTAAGGGAGAAGTTTTTCATCAGAAAAAAAAAAGAGGATGGTATTTGAAAACTGAGCCTATAATATGCTCTCTGCAAATATTAGTAAAAACAAAAGCTGTAAGATTTTTGTTTGCCTCTTGTTTGTATATTTTTAAAATGTGTGTCCATGTGTTATAAATGTGAGAGATTTTTTCCATCTCCGGATGGTGTTGTTAACATTAATTTGTAAAAGGGCTCTATTTAATCAGTTACAAGGCAAGCACTTTTAAGAACGGGTATTCTAAAACTCAGGAAGGTAAGAGCTAATCCAGATGTTTTCAGATTCACAAGATCTGGGAAAATATTCAATATTAAAGATAATTTAATGTTGGTTTAATTAAGATATACACGTCTGCCTTTAGAATTATCAGTATTAAATATGAAACTTTTATTCTGCTTATGTTGACTGACTGTCAGCTAAGGTCATGATGATATAAAGTTTTACCATATAAGTGAGGTCAGGAGCCGACCACCAAGAATTCTTAAGACATCTCTGGTACATAAAAGTGACTTTGCTGGCAGATAGAGTGGTACCAGAGTCCTGAGGAGTGGCCCATTATATACCTACAGTTTGGGAGGGGACAGGAAGGAAGAACTGAGGTTTCAAAAGAACTTTCATATGCTAAAGAGGACGTACAAGATACTAGAGCCTTTGCCATTGCCAAATTCAGGTTTTTTTTTTCCCCTCTAACAAGGCATCAAGGTTAAGATAGTTGGGAGATTTGGGGAAAAATGACACACGCTGCCCACCCAGGATTGGGGGGTAGGGAAGGTTGCAAGGTTTCAGCTTCTGCTTTGTCTTCAGCCAGCCTTCCATTCCCTCATCAATGATATCCTTGTTGGAAATTTTT
Organism: Spilogale gracilis; assembly: GCA_004023965.1. Classification (NCBI taxonomy): domain Eukaryota; kingdom Metazoa; phylum Chordata; class Mammalia; order Carnivora; family Mephitidae; genus Spilogale; species Spilogale gracilis. The sequence goes on along the minus strand of PITA01004638.1, from coordinate 97,545 downwards.
TTAAAGCTTAGAATGGCTGGCTAACTGAGTCTAGTGCCTCACATTGTGAGAAATTAAACTAATTAGGCTTATTTCACATGTTAAATTACATTGTAAGATTAAGTGATAGTAAACCCTCTTAGATTCTATTTCTACAGATACGTTATTAAAATAAGCTTTCTAAAAATTATACAAAACTCCTAGAAAGCTGAGGATAATAACCAGGTATGTTATTATTTTGAAGTGGTATGTGTTCAAAATAACCAGATTTTCCTATCAATTGCATTATAATGAACTCAAATCAGCTCTTTAAGCTGGGCAAATTTTAAGTCTTCTCATTTATAGAGAATTACACTGTTATTCAAACATTCTTGTAAAAGCTTCCTGCAGATGTGTTTCAACTTAGTGAGAGTCACAAAAAGAACTGAGTTCAGGTTCCTGATAGCCTTAAGATCATAAAATTGAACCAGGTAAAAAATTCTAGTTTGACTAGAAAAACTGAATTCAAGCAGAACAAGAATTAGTATCAAGGGACTTGAATAAACTAAGGAAAATAATTAAACATTTTATAACTTTTTGTTTGTAACACTGCTGACTTTTTAAAAATGTTTTGTTGGGGTGCCTGGATGGCTCGGGTGTTAAGCGTCTGCCTTTGGCTCAAGTCATGATCCCAGGGTCTTGGGACTGAGCCCTGCATCAGGCTTTTTGCTCCGCAGGAAGCTTGCTTCTTCCTCTCTCACTCCCCCTACTTGTGTTCCCTCTCTAGCTGTGTTTCTTTCTGTCAAATAAATAAATAAAATCTTTTTAAAAAATAAAAGAAGGGGCTCCTGGGTGGCTCAGTCGGTTGAGCAACTGCCTTCAGCTCAGGTCATGATCCTGGAGACCGGGGATCAAGCCCCACATCAGGCTCTCTCTCTCGCTGTGTTTCTCTCTGTCAAACAAATAAATAGAAGCCTAAAAAATAAATAAATAAGATAAAATAAAATAAAATAAAATAAAATAAAATAAAAAAGGTTTTGTTTTTCTTGATTTAAGAAAACTTTTTCTTTTAAGCAAACTGACAATGATTTGATAAAATATACCTTTGTAAATAAATTGAAACATTTATGTTGCTCCCTACCTGAACCCTCCAGAGCTCAAAATCTCTCAGATAATATTCTCTTTTTTCTTTTTTAAGATTTTTTTTTTTTTGACAGAGAGAAACACAGCCAGAGAAGAAACACAAACAGGGGAAGTAAAAGGGGAGAAGCAGGCTTGATGTAGGGCTCCATCCCGGGACTCCAGGATCATGAAGTGAGCCGAAGTCAGACGCTTAAAGACTGAGTCACCCAGGCGCCCCTCTCAGGTAGTATTCTTAAATTTTTATGGCAAAATATTTATTTGCATAAATTCAATAAGAATCCATATTTCTCATGACAGGGCACAACTAAACACAGTGGTTGTATTACCAAAGCTTTGACTGGAATGTGATATTTGAGAGAGACATGTATACTCTAAGATATGACTACTTTTGAGGGACTTGGGTTGGTTTTATGGAGCCAATAAAGCCCCTTGGAAATAAGATTCTGGTACTTTGCTTACAGAATTACCAGAGTCTTGCCAGGTGAGTAAAGAAGGTCATTCCTGGCACGTGCAGGAAAGAATACTTTGAGAAACTCGAGAAGAAAGGAATTCACCCAAATCTATAGGTACCGCGGGCAGAGTCAGATGGCTTGGGTTCTGGCCTTCAGATGCTGTTAAAAGTTCAATCTGGAAATTCCTAATGAAAATTTCCAGTAAATTTTTCTTTTCTTTTCTTTTCTTTTTTAAGATTTTATTTATTTATTTGACAGAGAGAAACACAGTGATAGAGGGAACACAAGCAGGGGAAGCTAGAGTGGGAGAAGCAGGCTTCCCGCGGAGCAGGGAGCCTGATGCGGGGCTGGAGCCTGATGCAGGGCTCAGTCCTGGGCCTCCAGGATCACGACCTGAGCTGAAGGTAGCTGCTTAACTAGCTGAGCCACCCAGGCACCTAAAGTTGTTTTTAAAGAATCTACATGGTTCTTGCAGAACTTACGGAAATAATCAGGCCATGTTTTGTTTTTATTTTTCGAAACTAGACTTATTTTGCAAATTAGTGTTACTTTGGCTATTTTTTTAAAAAGATTTTATTTATTTATTTGACAGAGATACATCACAAGTAGGCAGAGAAGCAGGCAGAGAGAGAAGGGGAAGCAGGCTCCCTGCTGAGCAGAGAGCCCAATGTGGGCCTTGATCCCAGGACCCTGAGCTCATGACCTGAGCCAAAGGCAGAGGCTTTAGTCCACTGAGCCACCCAGGCGCCCTTAATTTGGCTATCTTTGATAGAAATGAGAGTGATTTTGGAGAGAATATTTGTTTAGTAGGGCATTTTTGTAGATATTCTATTTGGATACTATTCATTATAAGCTGGACTAAATCTTGATTTATTCTAGTTTCCTCCAATGCCTAGCTACAATTCTTTAAAGTAACATTTGATTTTTCCCCCATTTTTTGAACTTGGAATTCTTTGAAACCTAAAACTAACCTTTTCCCTAGAGCCCTACAAACTGAATATAAACAATTTGATGTAAACTTCAGAGAAATTGCCATAGTAGTTGATGTATCAATGATCATGTGTCTATCGCTCTGTGAGCCAGTCTAAAAGATCCCCAAACGTTTAAACTACATACCAGGGCATTCAGTCAGATTGCCACCGCCTGACTTCACTCTCTCGGAAGATGTTTGGCACCTGACATCTAGCAATCTTGACTGGCTACCTTTGAGAACTCAGAAACCAGTTTGTAATTTGATTGGATCATTAACTGTTGTTTTTCTTTTGTTTCCATAGAAATACCTTTCACTTAATACCTGACTGCTGGAACCACAGGCCTAACTTTGAGAACACAACTGCATCACTGCCTCCCGAAATGAACTTAACTGAACTGACCCACTGTCAGCAGTAATGGGTAAGTTCAAGGACATGAAACAGTATACCAGGTCACCTTCCCTAAAGTTTCAGAGGAGGGAACTAGAGGGGTCAAGGGCAGGCTGCCCCCAGGTAGCCACTTGGCATGCAGACTATTCGATCTGAAGGCAATTGAGACTCTACAGTTTCCTGAGAAAGATTTGCCCTTCCCTTAACTACATAGAGGAATCTAAGTTGGGGAATTTTTTCCAGATTAAGGGTTAAAAGTAGACATAAATGTTATCTGAGTGACCCATCTGTATGATGGGACAAACATCTAATTATGAAACATCTGCTCTTCTTATTACCCTGTGAATTGCATTTCCTTCAAGTTCCAGACCAATACCCACCCTCCCCCTTAGTTCAGGATGACAAATATGCCTCGTTTTCCTGACTGTCTTTGGAATTCCTATGACTGTGTAGATTCCCTCTACATATGTTATTAAATTTTATCTCCTGTTAATCTGTCTCGTGTCAATTTGACTCTTAGTCTAACTAGAAGGATCCTTGAACGGGAAAGAAATTCTTGCTTCCTGATACCTTCTTCTCTTTATACAATTATGTAATTGCTTAGCCAGCCCTAAAGTTAACAGTATTTGAAGATCAGTTCAATTCATTAAAAATAAATAAATAAAAAGGCAATATGTGGCCTTCAGAAATATCAGCTGAAATGACTCACAATAAGTTAGTGGAGTAAGTTAAATATTAAATGTATTGTAACTACTGTTTTCCAGGCTTTTCCAGAGATATGAAAATAATAAATTTTAGGTTGGTAATAAAAAAGAACATATTTTTGGAGGGTGTTCTCAGGTCTGTGTCTGTGTTTTTCACGTTTTTGGTGTTTTGCCAGTTTTTCCTACCATGGAATAAGGGCTTCTATTTTTGGATCATTTCATGGAGCAGCAAATTCTTTAAGTTCAACAATTCTAATTTGATTTATATTTGTATGCCTCTTAATCTGCATGGTTTGGAGCCCAATTAATATTTCTCCAAGGAGCCTCCATTACTTGAGCCACATATGTCTATTCCAAAACAGCTCACAATTCTTAAAAGCCTCTAGATATTTTTAGATGATGTCCAGTTACATGACTATTACTGATACAAAAGGACATAGGAGAGAATGAGCCACTAATTCATTTGTTTGAATACGTTTCTTTTCATCTTGTCTTTATGGAAAACAACAACAACGAACAAAGTCAGTTCTGAGAACAATATGGTAAGGTACTTAACTGCATATATTCTTCAGTCAGACTGCCTTTTCCCCACCATAATTTGGCAGTGGTGTGAACATTGGACAAGTCACTTGAGTTCTTTGAATACAGTTTCATCACTTATAAAATGGGAAAAATAGTAGGTCGATACACTCCAAGATTGAGAAGATCAAGAGTATGTACCTCACAGGTTTATTGTGAATAGCAAATTGTTAATACAAATGTGATGCTTAAAACAAGAATGGCAGCCATTATGCACTGAGAAACTATCCACTGATATTATTGTTGCTATTGTTGTTGTTTTTATAATCAGCCATTAATATGACTAAAGCCCTTGAGTCCCCCTATAGAAATGTAGGCTTAGCCAGCCCTTTTAAAGTTAACTGACACCGCTGGCAATGAAAGCATAGCGAAAAGAGCCAAAACACAACAATTAGATCTAGATCAGCCTTGTCAATTACTGCTTGGCAATTTAACCCGAGTCCCCAGTTCCCCATTTTACGGTGCTGATAACATTGCTTGGCCCACTTTCCTAAACTAAGATACTAGCAGAATCAAATAGGACACGTCTGAAGGCTTCTCATAAACCTTAAAGAGCTACCCTACTGTGTTACTGATTGTATGAAATTAGTAATTGAATAAACCGAAGAATCACTTAAGAAGCACTGAGTGACAAGTGACAACAAGATGATCTCTTGACTGTGTAGGGACCAAGGGCAGGCTGTCCCAAGATGGGCCACTATGGTGTAAACATTGTTTTGAGTTAAAAGCTAATAAAAACCCAGCAGATTCAGAAAAAAACTTTTTAGGTTCCCCCTTAACTGCCTGCAGGTACCAGGAAGAGAACTATTAACAGAGATTCCTCTTTACCGAAGATACTTATTGTATAGTAGTATGCAAACTATTTGTTTGTTTTGTCTTCCAAACATCTCCTTTCACCTTCCTCTTAATGGTCTTTCTCCTCTATATCCTCAGCTTCTTACCCCTCTCCTTAGCTCATATAAACCTCATGTTGCCTCACTGTCTTTGGAATTTCATGTCTTTGTGGATTCCCTATGTGTATGAAATTCAACTTGATTTCTTCCTGTTAATATGATCTCTCATGTCAATTTGATTCTTGGCCCAGCTAGAAGGATCTTGAGGGCATAGAAAATTCTTTCATCCCTATAGCTGTGTCTATCTGTAACATTCATATTGCTGTTCTTTTCTCTTTTGTTGAAAATAAAATCCAAATCTAACTATAAATGGTACAGTAATGTTATGCATTTTCTTTTTTTCTTTTTTTTTTTTAAAGATTTTATTTATTTGACAGAGAGAAACACAGCCAGAGAGGGGACACAAGCAGGGGGAATGAGAGAGGGAGAAGCAGGCTTCCTGCCGAGCAGGGAGCCCGATGTGGGGCTTGATCCCAGGACTCCAGGATCATGACCTGAGCCGAAAGCAGTCATTTAACCAACTGAACCACCCAGGCACCTCTGTTATGCATTTTCTAACAAACACAACATGAGTAAAAATAATGAAAAGGAAATAAATTGTCCATTGATCCATTTACATAGAGCATGAAGGTGGGTTTTTTTTATTATTATTTCTGAATGGGAACTTTAACAGCAACATAAAAAGTTAAAATTAGCCCATGCCAATATGATAATATGATACTCATTTCCATTGACATTTATAGCAAAACATTTTCATTGAATATCATCATGAGTAGGTTTACAGAATGTAAATTTTTTTTTAAAGATTTTATTTATTTGATAGAGAGAAATACAGCGGGAGAGGGAACACAAGCAGGGGGAGTGAGAGAGGGAGAAGCAGGCCTCCCGCCGAGCAGGGAGCCCGATGTGGGACTCCATCCCGGGTCTCCGGGATCATGACCTGAGCCGAAGGCAGTCACTTAACCAACTGAGCCACCCAGGTGTCCCACAAAATGTAAATTTTTAATAAAATTCCATTTATAATGCATTTTGAATGCATTTTGAAGGATCTTTATGATTTCTGGTGTTTCTATATGATAGCTCCCACACAGGAAAGAACAGCAAACCGGAATGCAGAAACAAAAATTCCTAAAGTGGTTTAACCAGATTCAAAGAGCTGGCAATGAGATTTCACTTAAGAAGTTTCAATACCTTATTGAAAAGATTAGAGTATGAAATAGCATTTGTTCTACTAGAATCACTTTAAAGTTGTTTAGTTAAAAAAAAAACATCTTGCTTCTAAGTAACCTTTGCAGTTTACCAAGCACTTTTATACACATTATCCCCTTGTCTATGAAGGAGATGGTTTTGCTCATTCTAGGTGTGGGGACCCAAGGCCCAGAGGAGTGAGGGACTCATACAATGATAAAGGCCACGGGTCTACTCATTGACCCCGAGGCAGATCATTCAATTCTAAACCTAGAGCCCTTTCTTTATGCCATCATTTTTTTCCTTTATGTGTCTGGAGAAATCAATAGTTGGTGTTTGTTTATTATAATGCATGTTAGAATAAAAAGAAATCAAAATAGAAATTATCCAGGTGTCCAGGTGGCTCAGTTAGTTAAGCAACTGCCTTAGGCTCAGGTCATGATCCTAGAGTCCCAGAATCGAGTCCTGCATCTGGCTCCCTGCTCAGAGGGGAGTCTGCTTCTCCCTCTAACCCTTCCCACTGCTTATACTCTCTGTCTCTCATTCTCTCTAAAAAAAGAGAGAGAGAGAGAGAGAGAGAGAGAGAGAGAGAAATTATCTGCAATGAGCTATGTGGAAGGAATTGACATAAACCTCACTTTTCTTATACCTTCTATAGGGTTTTGGTTAGGATTAAATGAGTAGATATATATGAATGCATTTTTATATACAGTACAACTTAATGCACATTGGATTTTCTATCTTTATTATATGATTTCCTGGCTTAATTATATTTGTGAACATTCTTGCGAGAAAATATCACAAAGAAGATATGAGAATGGACTACATAAGACTTCTGGCCTTTGACTCTACTGTGACAAGGTACTGAAATGTCTAAATCTGTGAAAGTGAGGCAATTGTGAAGAAGAAATATGATAATGTATGTAAATGACATATTACAGTGTTTGACATATGGTAAATACTCATCACATGTGAATTTACAATCCATTTAAGAAATACATTCATTAAAATGTAAATAGTCCATTTTAACATGAGATAAGGTAACTTGAACCTTAAATGACACTATAGAGCATAGAAGCCATGGTTTCCTGATCTTCTATCACTCCATCCCCATCAACTGGAGCCAAAGTCAGCAGAATAAAGCTGCTCTACATTCTATTACTCTATGGAAAGGAAAATCAAACCACCTATGGCTATGTTTTTAAATTTTATCAGCCAAAATAAATGTGCATTCATTTCATTGAACTGACCTTCTTTCCTTCCTTCCTTCTTTCCTTTATTCCTTCCTTCTTTCCTTCCTTCTTTCCTTCCTTCCTTCCTTCCTTCCTTCCTTCCTTCCTTCCTTCTTTCCTTCCTTTCTTTCTCTCCCTTTTTCTTTCTTTCTTTCTTTTCTTTCTTTCTTTCTTTCTTTCTTTCTTTCTTTCTTTCTTTATTTCTCCTTTTCCCTTCCCTTCCCTTCTCTTTCCTTCCCTTCCCTTCCTTTCCCTTCCATTCCCTTGGCTTGCCTTTCATCTCTGCCAAGAGACCCATTTTAAAAGGCCACAAATAAATGGGTATAATCTTCAAAAACACTTAGACCTATGTTCTTGACCTGCTATGGAAATCTGTGGTTTCTCCAGTGTAACTTAGGTAAAGATGATGTTAATGAAGCCAAGAGTTATACCATATGGAAAAAAAAAAGTTGTACAGTAGAGAGAATTGTGAACTGAATAGGGAGTCCTGAGCTGTGATGTGGCTCTTCCCACATATGCAACATTTGATATGCTGTGGTGGACACAATTATACCCTCACCTCCCCATCCTCTTCTTCACCTAAAGATGTTCAGAGCCTATGAATATGTTACCTTATGTGGCAAAAGAGACTTTGTACACATGATTAAGTTAAGGATATTGGCATGTGGAGAGTATCTTGGATTTTCTAAATGGGCTTAATATAATCACAAAGGTTCTTAAAAGAGAAACACAAGAATATAAAAGTCAGAGAAGATGCAATGATAGAGGCAGAGGAGGGAGTGATTCAAGGAAGGTGTCATGAGCCAAAGAATGCAGGTGGAATAGGCAAGAAAATGGATTCTTCTCTAGAACCACTAGAAGGAATGCAGCCCTTTGGACACCTTGATTTTAGGACTTCTGACCTTCAGAACTGTAAGGTAATAACCTTTTGTTTTAAGCCACTAAGTTCTTGGTAATTTATTACAACAGCAACAAGATGCTAATACAATTGTCTCAGTATCTTCTGAATCAAATTCTGAGATCTCTTGAAGATCTTATTAAGGATTAAATATTTATGTCCCCTAAAATCCATATGTTGAAACTTTTTCCAATTCCCAATGTGATGGTATTAGGGCCCTTGGTAGGTGATCAGGTTCAGATGAAGTCATAAGGGTAGTCATAAGAGGGAATTAATGTTCTTATAAGAAGAGGAAAAGACCAGCCATGTGAGGACATAGAAAGAAGACAGATATCTACAAGCAAAGAAGAGGGCCCTTTTTAGGAAATTAATTGGTCAGCAGCGTAATCTTAGACTTCCTAGCCTCTAGGACTATGAGAACTAAATTTTTGATATTTAAGTCACCAGTCTATGGTATTTTGTTATAATAGCCCAAACTGACTTAGACAGACCTGTAAGTTATATTTTTTTTTCCTTTTTGAATTTTTATTTAAATTCTAGCTAGTTAACATAGAGTGCAATATTGGTGTCAGGGGTAGAATTCAGGGATCCATCACTTGCACGCAACACCCAGTGCTCATCATAAAAACTACCGTCCTTAAGACTCATCAGCCATCTAGCCCATCCCCCATTTGTCTCCCTCCATCAACCTTCAGGTTGTTCTCTATTGTTAAGCATCTTTTATTGAGTCTGTTCCCCTCCTTTTTAATAAGTTATATTTCTATACTAATGTTCCAGAGATGTCAGTAACAGTAGCAAATCTCCCATTCTATTCCATATATAGCCTATTGCTATGTGTGTCAGTCTCTTCTCCTGTTGGCTATGTTGTGTTTCACTGAGAAAAGGATCATACTGATATAGCATGTAATATATAATATATATTATATATGCCCATGGTTAGCCACAGACTTCTTTGAAAGAATGATCTTGCCCCAGAATTAACTGATACAGAATTTGCTGGTCTGTCCATCTGTCAAAGATCTGGGTTGCAAACAATAGAAACTAGCTGTGGCTGATATAAACACAAAAGGAAACATGAATACTGAGTTATTCACAGAATCACAAAGAAGACTGGACAAGTAGTGGGAAAAACATCAATTACGTGTAATTCTATTCATTTCCTGCATGAAAAGTGATCCAAAAGATATTGATTTGAGTCAGTTGTGTATATTACATAAGTATGTAGATTTGGGGAGGTTTCCTTTTTACAAGAAGATAGATGACATTATTTAATAGTTTCTTACTTTTGAACTAAAAAATTATCTTTGCTCTTTGTGCTGGTAAGTGCTTTACAGCATCTGCAGATTTTTTTCTACCAGTCTTCTTAGAGCTAGAAGTCTTCTTTCTACCAAAATATTTGGTCTGTTTCCCAACACTAATTAATTTTTCTATTTTTTAAATTGCATTTGAACATCAGGAATATGTAGAGGGAGGTAGTTCATCCTGAGAGTTGAGAATGAGGTTTGGGAAAAAGTCAGCAGTGAAGCTAGAAGGCTGGGAAAGGAAAAAGGGAGCAACATATGAAACTAATCATCGTGGGGGTAGGGAAAAATTCCAGAAGAGAAGATGAGTCACATTTCAGTGATGAGTGTGTGAATAAAAATCAAAAGGTTATTTATCATGGATTATACTAAAGATACTATTATACATTTGAGAATAAATGCAGTGAAACCCCTATAAATCAATTGACTGGCTTTTCTAGGTGTCAATTCTATCATTTTATCTTCTGGTTCACGGCTTCCCTATGACTCCTTGGCAGAGATTCTTAGTAACTGTCATTTAGTCTTGGTCCCAGATGTAACCTGATGGTGTATATGGTCTGACATTTTAGGGTCTCCTTTATTCTAGACTCATTGTACCTACTGAGTCTTGGAGAGCTAGGAATAAGCAAGATCAGAGGAATCCAAGGAAGCTGCATGTTCCTTGCCTCGGTAGATATCACTATGGTCCAGGAAGTAGGGGCATGGTGGATTGAAATGCTTACCAAGCAATCCCTGTGGTTAGAGAAATATTCATTGTTAGCACATCTTGCCACCCAGGGGTAAATCTTAACAGTTACCCCAACCCTTTGAGAAGAACTATATAATAGGATACTGGAATTGAAAATGCTGATAAAAATTTCTTGAGTATTTCGTGTAAAATGCAGATCCCTGGGCCCCAATCCTGTTATTCTAGTTGTTAGGTCTGTGATTGTTTCCCTGGGATTCTGCAACTTTAACAAGCATCCTGTTCCTCCCATAATTCTAAAGCAAGTGGCCCACATTTAGAGGTCCACTGTCTGGTTCCCAGGTGAAGTCTAATGCATGGTGCTCTTGGTCTCCTTTCACTTGGTGTCAGGGTTGAAAGACACCCAATGTGCAGGAAACACCCTGTGAAAAACTACAAGAGATTCTTACATAGGTTGCATCAGCCACAGGAAAATTCTGTACATGTTATTTCCAGCTCTGGCAATGATGAGCAGTTAGCAGTTATTGTAGAGTTCTGCTCTTAGTGTAAAACTTGCCCTGGAAAAAAATTGTCCTCAGTGAGCAATGGATTGTGTGGGCAGGAATGAGCATGCAAGAACTGATTGGCCAGAGCGTCTGATTAAAGAAGAATGAAACCCTCCAGAGTCCTTTCATAACCCATACTGTAGCCAAAGAGTGGAAGAGTGGTGACACCCACTATCCACATAAACAATCTATGGGCCAGAGTCATTTCTTTGCCTTTGCTAGGTGATAACAGGACTCATTATTTGGGTTTCTGTTTTAGGGTGCCCTATCTTCCCCACCTGGAACCACTCAGGTTTATAATAGGGAGTATGTTTTTTTCTCTACTCAGATGCATTTCATTTTTCCCTAAGATAAAAAGTTATAGGCCCTGGTTCAGTAGGTTCAGCAGTTGATGGACAAAATCCATACAGCATCATCAATGGTTGCCCTATTCTGGGAGAAGGAAGAGGGGACATCATGCTCTTTCCCTGGAGGCTTAAATGCATTGCCACATTCAGGATTTATACCCTCGGCATTACCTACTCTCAGTGTTGCATTGCTTCCAGACTTGAAGATGGGCCTGATGGGGCCTGAAACCTTCAATCTCTTGACTATGTGGAGCTGCCAAATAACTTGTGGCACAAAGTACAGAACACTGCCCAGTACTAAGTAGGTCCTCTATAAATCTTTGTGCAGGGCACTGTGCTGATCACACATTTGATCAATTTCTTCCCCTTCCTTGAAGTGAGGTAGGCCCTGTCACTTAGTTGAAGCTAACAAAATGTGAACAGAAGGGACACATGTCACCTCCAAGCCCAAACATAACAACCCACCACACAGATATTCCCATTTTCTTTCCCCATCTGCCCAATGGGTGTCTGTGCTAAGGCTGTTGCTGAAGATGAGAGTGTTGTCTACCTGGGCCCTGAAAGACTAATGAAGCATCACCCCTCCCACCCCACGCCAATCTCCCATTTTGTAAGAGATAAACAGCTCATGTGGGCTACTAACATTCTGGGTTAGCCTACCTTAAATAACACAGTAGTAGCTGAGGGCTTGCAGACTGGATTGCTCACCCTAGTGATACTTCTACCTCTTGTACCATATAGAGTCTTCACAGGATGGGAAGCTGAGGAAATTACTTGCCCTATGCACTGTCCATCCAAATGGGTGTGGGACTATGCCTTAGCCTTGTGTTAAGAATCCAGATTCGAGTTAAGAGGGTTACTGCTTCTGTAAACAGGAAACCAAGGTGTAACCTTGGACTTTATCTGGTCTCAAAACCATCAGGCAAAAACGTCGTCATGAGTCATAGTGTTCAAGTTATTGACACAACAACTCTCCGGGGACTGAACCCAAAACTATTAATGTCTGTACTACTGGGGTCAACTTTAGGATGCAAACCTACCACCTTGTGCCATCTACAATTTAAATAAAGACACACAGCTATCCCATACCAGAACTAGGAGAGAACAGTGCTAGCCTAAATGTCACCTTATGGAAATCATATTCTTGACAACTACATACAGCTAAATGAAATCACATTTAGATGTATCAAGGGTAGATATTTAATGAAATCCTAATATGAGCTATGAGTTATAAAAGAAAGACTCTTTTCACACAGTGAACATGCCATTTTATTATGTTTCTTTTTTTTTTTTTTTTGAAGATTTAATTCATTTATTTGACAGAGAGAGAGAGATCACAAGTAGGCAGAGAGGCAGGCAGAGAGAGAGGGGAGGAAGTAGGCTCTCTGCCAAGCAGAGAGCCCAATGCGGGCCCCAATCCCAGGACCCCGAGATCATGACCTGAGGCAAAAGCAGAGGCCTCAACCCACTGAGCCACCCAGGCGCCCTTATCATAAGTTTCTTAAAGCAGGTTTGCTATCCTAGCGAAATATACAAGAGCTACAATCTCTGAAACCCACTGGGTTAGGTAAGTAATATAAAATGAGAGATGGGTTGGATATATTTAAGACAAAGGGAGTGTTGGGGAATGCAGTGTAGCCAGTGAATACTGTTTCAGCCTAAATGAGGCAGCTGCTACTCAGGGACAGCCTTTCATCAACAGGATAGATTGTGGGCCAGTAATGCTAAGTATGCTGAAATTCTTTAGTGAGATCTATGATCTAGAGTTCTATGCAGAATTATCTAATTTTTAAATTTGGACATTCTGTCCTAACCTTTTCCTACTTGCAAGCTAACAAGTTAACCTGAGGAAGTTCCAAGAATGCTGGCAGGAGACATCAGACCCTTGGGATGGTGACTAAGGATGGTATTACCCACAGTGATGGCAATAACCAGGTTCTTGAGTCCCAATCCCCATAGGGTGATGCACAGTGGACCAGGAGGCACCTGTGCATGCAGTGAGTTATATTATTTACCTAGGAACCTTAACTTCAGGGAATCTGAGTCTTTTATCCTGGACTGTAGGCATGCCTTTCTTTGATCTAGAGGGAGATACTATCTGTATCTTCCAAGGTAGTTTGCTATACAAGCAACCTTGAAAAAGGTAGTGTGGAAAAAAGGCAGTCAGAGCATCTAGTCATAAGATATGCATAAGAATGAGGTCCATGGAAAATATCTCCCCACAATATTCATCACTAGTTTCTATGTCATCTTGGCTTCCGGTGAATTTTACAAGTATAGCACCCTGATTAATTGAAAGAACTGAGTCCATATCTGTTCAGTTTGGCTCATACAGAATTTAATTATAGCCAATATCAACAGCACTCGGCAGCAGAATGAGACCATGCTGAATACTGACCGCAACCTTGCCCCAGAATCCCAGACCCAAATAGTTCAACAAGCCCCATAAATCACCAGGTTGGCTTTCTCCTCAAGTTTCTGTAGTGACTTCTTCACTTGGTTATGTTAGAGACTGCATGGATTCCACCTTGACCTGCAAGGGGAAAGTCTAGGGCAACTTTACCATCATTCATAATCACCCAGACCAGTGAACTGAGGCTGGGTGTGAAGCCTTTGAGGGTCTATGTGGTGACTTTGACTTCAGTTAAAGTTGGGGGAAATTTTATTGTATTATTTATTTTTTTTTTAAGATTTTATTTATTTGACAGAGAGAAACACAGCCAGAGAGGGAACACAAGCAGGGGGAGTGAGAGAGGGAGAAGCAACACAAGCAGGGGGAGTGAGAGAGGGAGAAGTAGCCTTCCCGCCGAGCAGGGAGCCCAATGCGGGACTCGATCCCGGGTCTCCAGGATCATGACCTGAGCTGAAGGCAGTCGCCTAACCAACTGAGCCACCCAGGCACCCCTATTGTGTTATTCTAATTGTATGACTCCTGTCACAAGGACATCTTTTTCCAGGGTATGCATAAATAATCAGCCAGTTATCCCTCCAGGAAGCTTCCCTGAATAATCAAGGATGGTCCCACTTTGGAGAGATCTCTCTACCCCTCTGCAGGTGTCTACTCTTGGCATGGAATTAAACGTCTGAAGGGCCATATTCCTTCCTTATTATGCCACACCCCTACAGTACCAATCACTGTGTTTTCAGAATGAAGGAAAATGAATGCTGGGTTTTCCACATGAGGAGCACAGGTCTCGGTGGCATTTGGTATCCCTTGGAAAGAAAATGGTTTTGTTTACCCTTCTTGGGATCTCTCAAGTGGAACCTATTTCAGTCAGGGGAAACAGGTTGATAATGCCTCCTCTGTTGCTTCCCAAAAAGCTAGCAGACAAAAAAAGGAAAAAAAAAAACCAAAAAATTAAAAAAAAGCTAATAGACACTGAGGTTGTCAGTTCAGTTTGAATACGTGAGTCTAGTCTTCATTTGTGGAAGTACTGAGTACCGTTGGCCCAGCCTGTCCTATGGACCATGCCATTAGTTGATGGTATTCATCAGGGCCATGGTATGTCAGAGCAACAGCTCTAGGAGTGGGGTGGGAAAGACAGCTAGTGTAGGATATGCATGTGCTGGAGTGATCGTCTATGTCTGACGAATTCAGTAGTGTTAGGGAATGAGAATTAATTCATATTCAGAGTTATCTTATAGGAAATGGTGGACCAGTAGTCAGCAACATTTAAGGCATTTAAAACAGTTTGGAGCCAAACGAAAGCATTTTTTTTATGAGGAAGGATCCAGGGGTGGCTCTGGATGATAAAGGTCATGAATACATTTTCCTTGGCCTCATCTCCTGGGGATCAATGTTTTTGCTCCCCAGGGGCCAGGGCTTTTGCTCCTCCTTCATCACCATGAATCTGGATCCTATTTGAGTAGCTATAACTTCACCTTTTTGTAAATCTTCCCCTAATTTCATCCAGACATTCACCTGCAAATGCTAGATGGTGAAAGACAAGGGCATTTTTTTTATTTGACAGAGAGAGAGATCACAAGTAGGCAGAGAGGCAGGCAGAGAGAGAGGAGGAAGTAGACTCTCTGCTGAGCAGAGAGCCCGATGGGCCTCGATCCCAGGACCCTGAGATCATGACCTGAGCCAAAGGCAGAGGCTTTCACCCACTGAGCCACCCAGGCACTCATGAGACAAGGGCATTTTTAAATAAAATTTATAGAAATTGATTGAATTCTCCCCTTTGGCCTATGTGGGGGCTCCATAAAAATTACACTCAATCAAGAGGTCGTCCTCTGATATAGGAACACGTTAACCCAACAAGGGAATCCAAGTGGCTAAACCCAAATTCAGTCTGCATTTTCTAGGTCCCATGGTATCTGGGCTGCCAACCCAGAGGCTGGAAAGCCATGCCAGGCTGGGATTTCTGTTATGAACATGAACAAGATCATGCCCAGGAAAAGTCAGAAAAAAGTCCTGAATTTTTAAATTAGGTCTATCAGCAGCTCCTTATCCTTTTCAATCTGTTCCTTACCCAAGAAGCAGCCTAGGAGAGATGATTCCTTCCTTGAGACAACTGCATTCAGTAATCAAACTTCCTTATTAAGGACCAAGAGGAGGTGATGGGAGTAGAGTGAAAAAAATTTCAGTCAATTTTCGAGAGTTCATTCAAGTGGTCAGTGGTACAAGTACTTGAAGATGGTAGGAAGCATGGAGTTGAGTAAGTTGAGTATTAGCACATTGCTAAGTAGCTTTTGCAATAAAAAGTATACCATTGTTAGACTGTAAATGTTCCAAGAAAGTTTAAACAATACAGAGCTTATTTCCAAGGGTTACAATAATGTGACTTAGGCTGGAATCAGAGTGAAGAAGGGAAGCAAATGTGCCTTGTATTTGGGGACTTTTAGGCTAATTCAGTGCACTGTTGTCACATCAATATTTGAATGTAGATTAGAAATTGATGTGTTATATGCTCGTACTTCCTTGTTCCCTACGTGTCAGAGGGTATTCTCCTGATCAGTAAGGGCAGCATGTAGGGAAGCTCCAGTGACTTTGATGCCCTACAACTTTAATCACATCTTGGAGCTACCTGATATTCCCACTTCAGAGTAGGTTGACTCAGCCTCAATGACTAGCAACATGGGAATGACTCACAAGCTTCACTTGGTATATAGAAATAAGGTGTTCAAGCATGCAGCTAGCCTCACTCCAGCTGTCCCTGGGAAAGTGGTTACTGTCACCATAGGGGAAACTTCATATCCTACTCTGCTGCTTAGAGCACAGCTAAATCAGCAGAGCCCTTGGTCCACAGAGGTTTCCTACATGTCAGGATCTGGCTCACTGATGGTTTAACGAAACTAAAATACAGTGGTGCCCTGGTAGAGTTTTACTGACTCTTGGGTTGTAGCTAATGTCCCAACTCTTTGAATTGCTACATATTAGCAGACTAAAGATACCTCTCTCTGGGACCATGAACAGTCAAAACAAATCACAATTGCAGAATCATTCATGTGAAGGCCTGCAATAAGGACCTGTTCTCTAAAGATACGGAATGGAATGCAGAGACTGAATGAAACTGCACCATTCCCATTTCCACCATCACCTCCCTAGATCCATCACTGTAATGAACACAGCGACATGCTCACCATCACAGGCCAGGCACAACAATCTGTTTCAGACCTTTGACCCCTTTGTGAAGCTATCAGTGGTGCATCACCACTGTTGACACTTTATTTTGGATCACCGTGTTATACTTCAGCCGGATCAGCTCACTGCAGTCACATTAGTTGAATCCACTGCCCCATTCCAACAAGGACAGGTAGGATGGTGAGTTGCATATAACACATGTATAAAATTTTAATTTCCTTCCTTACCGCTCCCCAAAGGCCCCCAACCCTCAATTATTTAGATAGGTGCTTATGACTTTTGATTCTTCATGGGTGCAGGGAGATCTTGGAGTCACCCATAACTGTCCTTCTCCTTATGGATGTCAGAGAAGAAAAGATGGGTAAAGGGGTTAAGAGGGCAAGAGGGGCTCTAATCCCTAAGCGAGGAGCATTTGCTTTTAATTTGGAGCACATAGCAGCAGCTCATGGCTTAACAAAATGAGCTTCCAAAGTCTGACCTACACAACACTCTAGTGGGTGGGGATCCCTTGACTCAGCAGCCACAGCAATACTGTATTCCAACCAGGGGCATGGGGTTTGCTCACTTTAGCTGATAAGCAATTGACGTGGACAACAGCAAATTCTTTTTAAAGAGATCACTTTAATCTGGGGCAATTGTTGCACCATTACTAAGAAAAGATCCTTAAATTCTTATTCAATTTAAGTGCAAAGTCTAGAGGCGTCTTCTGGGGCTGCACATCTGACTTTAATAATTGATCTATGTCAGTCTCTCATTCTCCAGTAAGTCACTCTGATCAGCACTGTAAATCTAATTCAGGGTATTAAAGGCTGATGCCTATATTGGTTGCTAGAAATGTTGAAACAAGTATCTGGGGGCCTTAAACAACAGAAATTTATTGTCTCCTAGGGCAGAAGACTAGAAATCCAAGATCAAGGTGTCAGCGGGTTTGGTTCCTTATGAGACTATGAGAAAGAATCTGTCCCACGGCCCTCACTTACCTTCTAGTTTTTCTTGTCAGTAACTTGTATCCCTTGACACAAAAACATCACTTCAATTTCTGCCTTCATCTTCATATGGCATTTTCCCTGTGTGCCTGTGTCCAAATTTCCCATTTTATAAGGATATCGGTCATATTGGATTAGGGATCTATCTGCTGCAATATGACCTCATCCTAACTAATTATACCTGCTCCGACCTTTTTTCCAAATAAGGTCACATTCTGGTGTACTGGGACTAGGACTTCAAGAGATGAATTTGGGGTTACACAATTCAGCCTGTAACAATGCTTTACTATGGTTTTCCATGGGAGTTTGTCTGTTTCAGGGAAATCTCCCCAAAAGAACAAAGCTCCTCTATGGCAGCCGAGACTACTGAAAAGAACTTCAAGAAATTTGACCGTCATCTCTGAGAAGATTTCGGTTAGCATGAAAGCCTGTAGGAGGGGATAAGCCTTAAGACTTCCCAGCTGCTGCCATTCTTCCTTAACAAGCATTGTGCATCTAGCACATTCATCTCCCAAGGGAACTAACGGAAATGTTAATAATTCACCTGGTTCATACTCATAGGGCACGTAGATTTCCTTCCTTTGCTTTGAAGGTAAAGGTACACCTCTACTGTCTAAAGAGGGTTGTAAATTTCCTTTAACCCAGGACTGATCTTTGCATCAGGTTAGGATAATGAAGTAAACTTGAGGCTGTCAGCCTGATTGGGAGGAGGTCTTCTTACTGGGAGGAGTACAAGGAACCGCCAAGCCACTGTTCAAGCAACTGGCTTTGAACTTGCTGATACTCGACATGCAAATTCCTCCCTACTTCCTCCGCACTGGCAGACAACAAAATGAAGGACCCTTTCTCACCTTGCTGAACATATGATATGGTCGCCGTACTTGTCATCGATTCCCAGAATCCTCTCAGTTGGCCCACAGGACCTTCACACTCCGTCTTCCAGGAGGACACATCTCCGTCAGCATCCCATTCTCATTACCAAAACTGTCAATAACTACAAGGAGTGAGATTTTACTTCAGTTGCAAATTAACGAGCTAAACTGCCACAGTTCATGGATGTTGGCAGAAGACACAAGATTCCTGGGTCAGAGATTAAAGTCTTCATTTCTCACAACTAATATTGCAGACAGAGAGCATTAGCTCCATCTTGCACAGGTTCTCTGGGACGTACTTTCCACAGGACAATGGGAAGAGAACCAAGTGACCTGCACACCCAGTGGTTTGCATTTTAGAAAAGACCCCCTGAGTTTAGGAGCACTAATTTTTATAATAGTCACTAAATATACCTGTTTATTTTGCTAAGGGAAATGTCATCTTGATTTTCTATGGCCGTTTCCTATACAAACATCCTGAAAAGATAGTATAGACCAAAGGCACTCTATACTTTTGTTTGTCTACAAAATACAGAGGCAGTGATGGAAAATTGTTTTTTAACAGAATATCACTGAGACAAATTGTCCCCAGAGCTTTTGCTATTAACCATTACACTTGGTTAGGCAGAATATAGTTTCATTCTTTTTTTTTTTTTTTTTAAGATTTTTATTCATCTGACAGAGAGAAACACAGCCAGAGAGGGAATACAAGCAGGGGGAGTGAGAGAGGGAGAAGCAGGCTTCCCGCCGAGCAGGGAGCCCAATGTGGGACTCGATCCTGTATCTCCTGTATCTCCTGTATCTCCGGGACCATGACCTGAGCCGAAGGCAGTCGCCCAACCGACTGAGTCACCCAGGCGCCCCATATAGTTTCATTCTTAAGTTTAGGGGTTTTTTTGTTTGTTTGTTTTGTTTTTAAGTTGATTTGATGGGTGATTCGAAAAATTTGGATATGAATTTTGTTGAAAATAGGAGCTTTACATATCTAAAGAAATGTATTTTGGTTATGTTAGTGCCATATCTGAGAGTGACTTTTTGAAAAGGGATAATAGTTGTTCGTCCTGTTTTCCAATATTATATTAGAAGTTTCTTTTATCTGTAGCAGCAAGACCTACATCAGAACAAATGTGCTTGTGTGGCTTGGAACAACATTGCTTTTACTTGACCCACCAGTTCATTTTCAATTTTTAAATAGCACTCATTTTAAATTTTAAAAAGTTTTTTTATGTAACACTTTTATTACAATATTTATGTGGCAGCAATACCTAACAAGCTTCTGAGACACATGATAGTTTTTTGATAGACTTTGCAACTCTGCCAGAAGCCCAACTCAAAATAAATGTGTTATATAAAGTGACTGTGAAAGCAATAATAAAAGGAGTGTCATTAGTATCAAGAAGGTTTTCAATGCCACGTCCAACAGAGATTCTTTTTTTTTTTTTAAGATTTTATTTATTTATTTGACAGAGTGAGAGATCACAAGTAGGCAGAGAGAGGAGGAAGCAGGCTCTCCACTGAGCAGAGAGCCTGATGCTGGCCTTGATCCCAGGACCCTGAGATCATGACCTGAGCTGAAAGCAGAGGTTTTAACCCACTGAGCCACCCAGGTGCCCCCAACAGAGATTCTATTTTACATAGGAAAAGAAATATTTAAATTAGAAAAAAAAATTGGGATACCTGTAACAATTCATGTTTACTAAAACCTGGAGAAAAATAGGTTGAATGTTAAATATTTGCTGAAAAGACAACTTTAGTTGCCTATATGTGAAGGTGCACGAATCATTCCACAAACTAGGACCAAATAAACTGATTCCCTTTATTCCTCAAAAATCAAAAGTTGTTTCACCTGAAGCAACATCACTGCTTTCTCCTAGCTATATACTTTTAATTTAATTTTATTTTTTAATATAATTTTCATTTATTTATTTGACAGAGAGAGAAAGCACAAGCAGGTGGAGTAGCAGGTAGAGGGAGAAGCAGGCTCCAGCTCCTCACTGAATAAGGAGCCCAATGTGGGGCTGGGTCCCAGCACCCTGGGATCATGACCTGAGCGAATGGTCATCACTTAACCAATTGAGCCACCCAGGCGCCCCTACACTTCTCATTTTTAATTAAATATTATTTACATTTTTTCCTCTCTTGATAATAAGTTCTTAAGTTTGAGAGTTACTCTACCTCACTGGGGTGTTCTAGCAGTAGAATCCAGGGAGCTGCCAAAACTCTGGAAATACAGGTAAGTCTTAGGGTATAGCATCATATGCACATTTTAGGAAGGGTGATGGTCTGCATCCTTCATCTTTTATCCAGTTTTCATAGTGATATGTGACTCAGTGAAAATGAAGACCCACTAGCCTACTGCAACAGTTTCAAAGTAAAATATAAAGGCGATTCACTGAGGCTAAGTGAAGAAAATACAAGAATTTTTATTTATATCATGCTCATTTAAAAAATAAAATAATGGGGCGCCTGGGTGGCTCAGTTGGTTAAGCAACTGCTTTCGGCTCAGGTCATGATCCCGGAGACCGGGGATCGAGCCCCGCATCGGGCTCCCTGCTCGGCGGGAAGCCTGCTTCTCCCTCTCTCACTCCCCCTGCTTGTGTTCCCTCTCTGGCTGTGTTTCTCTCTGTCAAATAAATAAAAAAATCTTAAAAAATAAATAAATAAAATTAAAAAAATAAAATAAGCTACACCATTATATCATAGTATATCAGATTGAGGGGAGCATATTTTATTTATAAACCGTAAATCTTAGTAATATTTACATTTATGCTTATGTATTTATAACATATTGTCAGTGTGCTAAAATATTTTACTAAGTGTGCAGGAAACCGAAGATTGAAGAATGTTGCTCAGATGAGTGAATATCAAGTTGTCATAGATTTTGCAAGGCATCTGTAATTAACATGAGGGAGGAGGTGAAGGAACAGTGCATTCTCAAATACTAACATATTTTTATTCACTTCAACTTTCTAAGACACAATTTATTTGGGGAAGAAGGTAGCTTATTGTGATTGAACAGTGCCTAGATGCTACATATCCCTGCTTCACTGGGCATAACAATTACTGAAGGCATAGAATTCCGAGATCACTGTCACTATAGCTTTCCAGAAGGTTTCAGTTTTGCCCCTCTTATTCCTGCTGTGCATTACACTGGGTTGTCTAACTGTTGTAGGAGCATTTTTGTTTCACTTTGGGTTTTTTTTTAAGATTTTATTTATTTATTTGACACACAGAGAGATCACAAGTAGGCAGAGAGGCAGGCAGAGAGAGAAGAGGAAGCAGGCTCGCTGTGGAGCAGAGAGCATGATGTGGGTCTCGATCCCAGGACCCTGAGATCATGACCTGAGACAGAAGCTTTAAATCATTGAGCCACCCAGGTGCCCTGTTTCACTTTGTTTTAATTTTCTCTGCAACTCCTTCAGAGTTCTTTCTTTGATGCAAATGGATTTGGCAACATTTCAGACTAAACAACTATCTTAGCAGATACTTTAAGCTTTGGACATTACACAAAGTCATTTTTCTGCCAAGCAAATTTCTTCACGATCTGTAAGGTTTACTTGCAATGTGATATTTTGACATTAAACACTAAAAAATTGAAAAGCAGCACAACCTTATCAAAAATCTTCTAGCAGAATATCTGACAAGTCCTAGATCTGCCATTTAAATTTTGCCCTGATTTCTATCCCAGTGTTTAAATCTGATATATTAACATTTTCCTGAAATGAAGCTCATTATGGTGGAAAAAAAGTCTGCACAAATGATAAAAGAAAACTAGTTTTTAGAATATCATCTTTCTCCTCCTTTTGCTTGGTTTGTTTTTATTTTTTGAAATGAGCATCTATGCATTTATAATCCTATGCTATTGTTAAAATTTATTTTATTATTCATTTATTTTTGCAGGCACCGGATAGAAGACATAGGCAGAGGTAGGGGAGTAGCTTTGGATGAAAAAGTGTGTAGATTGTGTGAGCTACAGTCAAACAAATACAAGTGTGAAGGTTAAAAGCAAAGCTGCTT
The DNA here is from genome assembly GCA_004023965.1 of Spilogale gracilis. Taxonomy (NCBI): domain Eukaryota; kingdom Metazoa; phylum Chordata; class Mammalia; order Carnivora; family Mephitidae; genus Spilogale; species Spilogale gracilis. Next base: position 74,797 of record PITA01004638.1, on the reverse strand, counting down.
CATAGGAAATATAGATGGCAACAAAATGTAAAATGTTTGAAGTGGCTGAAAGTAAGAATACCAAATGAGTGCACATCATGAACATAATAAAAGGAGCACTCAAAAGGAAGCTGCAATTTGTTTAAAATCTGGAAGCACACATACTAAAAGCAGAAGGAACCTGAGTGCAACAAAGACAAAGAAGGACTAATTACTTCCATAAGCATATGCTTTTCAGGGCAGGTGTGATTCTTCCCTTCTCACTAGAGAATGCAAAGATTATGCAGGCTTCATGAAGAATCCCAACCACAAATGTACGTTTAACACTGTACACTTCAATCAAAGTACATTTTGGTATTTTCTGCTTGATAAAGCAAGCCGGCCCTGCTTTTAGCTTGTACTTAGACAAGAGGGTTGCACTTCTCTATGGTCTCTGCAGCTTGGGGTTCTTGTTTTGCAGAAGATGCTAAGTCGGTCAACATAGGAATTGTAACACTCCTAGGCTAGCTCCTTCCAGTGACCACCTTACCATCTCACACCCTGGTCATAACCCCCAGTCTTTCCACCCTTCAAATCAGCCTTCATTGAACTTTCCAGGTACAGCCCTCTAAAGAGTGAAGTAATACCGAGGTGTGCAATCAGGCAAAATGCACTTCATGCTTTATTATTCAGTAAAGATTAATGATCTATCAAGCCACCCCAATGAGTATGTGTAAGAGATTCCTTTTCACTTTTTAATAATGATTTATCCAGGTAAAAATCCATGCACTTAAAACTACTGCAATAGTTTATCAGCGTATTCTTTTTGGGACCGCTAACTATTGTTTTAACAGTGATTTGAAAGTTGTTTTTAAAGCATTATAGCCCCAGACCTCACTGGGGGATTTTCATATAAAGCTCCGGTTGGGTACCTTCTCACTTAGGGAGTCTCAGGGAGCCATGTCTCACCCCCAGACACTATGTGGAGTAGACACTCCCCTTTGTTCACCTCATTCACTCACTAGACCCACCATAGAACACCCTGTTCAGTTCTAAAACTGCTTCTGACTTAACCATAGGACATGCTTGGAAGGGTCTGCCTGAGCATGAATGGCAATATGCAGGGGAAGTAACTTGGAGGAAGGATGAGTAAAATGTTAAAGCAACTTTTCCTTCCTTCCCGTCAGAGGATCTGAAGGACTAATGGGCTCTAGGTTAATATGAAACGCCAATACCGGCCACGCCAGCTTTATGTTCACACTGTGTTCAAACCCAGGAAATACCGTGAATCATTTTCTTTTGAGATACAGAAGGAACAAGAAGCGACGGATGGAAACAATAAGACCAGAGCAGAAGGAACAGTTCCTGGAATTCCGGAAATAGAAACAGGCTGATTTGGAAGCACTCTTGAGACACACTTTACTTTATAGAATAGTTAACCTGGAACAATATTCAAGACCCTAAGTCCCCAGCCCTGTCATAGACCTCTGTCCATTCTATCCTCTCAATTCCACTCCTAACTTCAGAGAGGCTAGCTTGATCCCGTACTTTCCTTGTAAACTTACCCTCTAGGCTCTCTGTCCCTGGCTACCATCAGTGGTCAGGATCTTCAAAATGTATCCATAACTGCTACCCTCCAAAGTGGATAAGCTAGAGAGAAAAAGGGGACTCCTTAATTTTTTTTTTTTTTAGCATCCACACTGTGCATTTTGAATATATTCTATCACAGAAATGCATGTTCATCATAAAATCCATAAAGTATCCCATAGTTAATGAGCTTTTGTAAGCTGGCCTAGGGTATCTATTACAGAACATTTAATTTCTCTGTGAAATTATAATTTTGGTAACTTTTATTTAGATAAGGTTTCAAACTTATGGAATAGTTACAGGAATAGTACAAGGAAATCCTATACAGCATTTACTCAACATTGTTTACATTTTTTTTCCATTGGTTCTGTATGTGTGTATACAGAGAAGATATTTTTTGAATTTTATTTAACTTACAAACTTAGAACATGAGCTATTACTAAATTGGGGTCTGTTTAAAAATGTACTAAAGAAGACATTGTGTTTTATGCTTTTTAATTTCCTTCAATTCATATCATTTTTGCTGTAATAAGGGTTCAGTTCCAGAAAGAAAAATGTATTTAAGTCTTTTAACATGTTTTTATTAACTTCATACAATTGTGAGACTACAACTCTATTTTCCCAAGGCCTATGGTACTTTCCAATACTAGGATTGGTATTTAACAGGATACAATCAGTGCTTTAAGATGCTGGGATATCATTTAGTAAATAAATTGTTGTATTTGTCGTAGTAAACCTAGGATACTAGAGGCCAATCAATAATGACTTTTTATTCCTCAGGTCACCAGGCTAGTGTATCTATGACTCTGCTAATACTGATTTAAAAAGTATAGTGTTCATCTTTCTCCTGCTTTGAAATAGAGCTCTTTTTGAAATACCAAGCCAAACTGTAGGTTATTTTGTTCTTCAGAAGAGCTTAGACTAATATCCTTAAAAATAGAAGTTCCAGCCCTAGAAAAAGGTTTAAGAATTTTCTTAATGAAATCATAACATCATTTTCTTCATCAATACTAACATTCTCTTTAAAAAATATCATTGAAATCATTGAAATCATTCATCTAGAATAAGAAAAAATTCACAAATACACATTTGAGAAAAATACACTTTGAGAAAAAAACTTGGTGGTTCTTAGGACATCTATACACACCAAAGTGTCCAACACAAATATTAAAAAATAAGCTTTTAGCAAAAAGAATAAGTCTCATTTTCCACTTCTGACCTCAGGTTTTCTCATTGGAACTTTGTACGGTTCAGCATGGCAATGCACGATGTCTGCTGAAATAGATCCAAATTTCTGTGTGTGTGTGTGTGTGTGTGTGTGTGTTTTAAATGTTTTACTTCTGGACATTATGGTATATCCCCTGAATTCTTACTTTACTCTCATGTTGCTTCTAATTAGATTAAATTAGAATGATACTGCATTTTAATATAGGCTATCACCTTCTTTTATCCCAAATGTTATGACACCAAAATGAATGAATAGGAATTAAATTGTTAATCTGAATTAAAATAGCCTTTATCAAAGTGCTAAATAGAAAAATGTCAAACACAAGGCAGTATTTATTGATATGACACATTATGTTATGGCAGATATTTTTATAAAACAATCTTTGCTATTTATAGAAGAACTACTTTATATTCATTGCATCTAACCCATAATTGCTTATTTCCTTAAAAAAAAGAAAAAGAAAAAGTGCAACAGAAAAAATATTCAACCTGTTTTGTTATATACACCAACAGTGAAATGAAGAAATGTAGTAAAATGCAGAGCTGAAAGGTTGAAAGAGCTTATGGTATCAAAGACTCTAATTTCTATTTGGAAAGCTTTTTGGAGGCCACACTATCACAAACACACTTTCACAACCATGGCATTCCACCGGGACACAAGACTGTGGGTCACTCCATCAGGCCGTGCAGGTCAGGGCACTACAATCACCTCATAGACGTACAATGTGCTGAATTGTGGGTACAGGTAATAAGTGATGGGATAGTATCAGAAATAACCCCCAGATGCCATTTTTGAGGTTTCTTTCCTTTTTTTTCCCACCTCTGAAGACTTGAAATGTCAAAGTGAATACATTTTGTCATGTTAAGTGGAAGAAAAAGTAGATCTTGACTAGCTCCTGAAATTTTAATACTGTTCTTAGTCCTCTGCAATGGTAAAGTGCTTTCAGAGATTCCATACAGGAGTCAAAACCCAAAGACTAACCATCAGATATATATTTTCTAATCTATTCCTGAGGCTTTGCCTAAGAAATTGGCATTGCCATCTTCGACATCTTTCTTCTGGAACCATGGTTTTGAATTTGTTACTGGTTGATAAGCTTCCAGAAAATGACAGATTCCAGGAATGTCACTGGGGAAGTTTGGTGGAAGTTCTTCCCTTGATCGAGGGGTAAACACAAAACCAGGGCAGTCCTTGAGTAATCTGAAAAGATTAAAATAAAAATATTAATATCGATATCTAATACTGATGTAACCATCCACACAAGAAAAAAACAACCTAACTAAATCAATATCCCTGACAATACAGATATCCCTTGACTTATGATGGGGTCACATCTTAATAAGTTGAAAATGTCACAAATTGAAAATACCATAAGTTGAAAATGCATTTAATACACCTAACCTGGGAACATCATAGCATGGCCTGGCCTGCCTTAATGCGCTAAGAACACCTATAGTAGCCTGTAGTTCGGCAAAACCTTCTAACACACAACCTACTTTATTATAATAGACTGTTTAATAGCTCATGTAATTTAATCAATATTTTATTGAAAGTGAAAAACAGAATGGTTATAAATGCATTGGTTGTTTATCCCCCTGATTGCGGACAAGTGTCATATGGCATATCATTAGCTGGGGAAAAGATAAAAATTCAAACTATGGTTTCTACCGAATGCATATAGTTTTCCCACCACTGTAAAGTTGAAAATCATTAAGTTGAACCATCGAAAGCTGGGGACTGTCTGTATTAATAAACCAATCATTTTCAGTGTGATTGACAGAAAGATCCTAAAGATTTTAAAAACATCTTCATAGAAGAACAACAAAGAATCAATTCCTAATAACAAAAAAATTCTACCAAATAATGTATTTCATATTAGGGAAAATAATTATCAAATATTTTATAAAGATATAATAAAAAACTCATATAACAGTAAATTCAGAGTAGTGGGAAAAATGCAAAATGACTCAGAAGTCTAATAACTCCCAAGCCCATGCTAACGTAGTGTTATGGATGTAAGGCTTCCTAAGTTGAAAGAGAAAAGATATGGTCCATTTATTCATTCATTTATTTTGTATATATTATGGACAGGTAATCAAGGGCAAGAAGTTGTGAGAGAAAAGTTCTATTTAAGATATATATATATAGAGAGAGGTGCCTGGGTGGCTCAGTTGTTAAGCATCTGCCTTTGGCTCAGGTCATTATGCCAGGGTCCTGGGATTGAGGCCCGCATTGGGCTCCTTGCTGGGCAAGAAGCCTGCTTGTCCCTCTCCCACTCCCCCTGCTTATGTTCCTCTCTTGCTATGTCTCTCTCTGTCAAAGAAATAAATAAAAATCATAAAAAAGATATATATGTATCATATATAATGTGATCTATATCTATGTATAATGTTATATATATATGATATGAAAATAATATTTGAATCTCTCCATAGAGATTTTATGAATTGTAGATTAGTAGGACTACAAGGAGATTTAATTACACAAACTGACACTCTTCTTACTATCTGGTATTTGAAACACCTCCTCTTAAATGTATCTGTTTACCACATTTATGATTTGCTACTAATTACTTGTCTGTTGTGGTGAACTCATTATATTTGTTCAGTTTTAGTTTTTTAAAAAGCTTTTATTTATATCCCAATTAGTTAACATACAGTGTAATATTAGTTTTCAGGTGTACAATATAGTGATTCAACACTTCCAAACAACACCGGGTGGTCATCACAAGTGGACTCTTAAATCCCCATTACCTATTTCCCCCATCCCCCCAACCACCTCCCCTCTGGTAACCATCAGTTTGTTCTCTGTGGTTAAAGGTCTATGTCTTGGCTTGCCTGATCTCTTTCTTTTTCCCTTCGCTCATTTCACATATGAGTTAAATTCATTTTACGTTCTAATCCTACTGATGAAATTACTGACTCCTCTTTCTATTTGTTTCCCTAGCTTTCTGTCAAATGCAAACTTTCCCTTTAAAAAAAAGATTTTATTTATTTATTCATGAGAGACACGGAGGCAGAGGGAGAAGCAGTCTCCCCGGCAAGCAGGGAGCCTGATGCGGGACGATCCCAGAACCCTGGGATCGTGACCTGAGTGGAAGGCAGACACTTAACCAACTGAGTCACCCAGGTGTCCCAAACGCAAATGTAATAAGCATTACTCTAACTTATTATTCAGGCATATGTATTTAGGATCGAAAATGTTGAGAGTTCTGGGCCCTACACCAACCTCACTGAAAACCACTTATTACACATGCCCTACCAGACCATGGCCTCTGACTAATCAGCTTATGAGGTCATGCCTAAATGCAGTAAAAGATGGTGCACCTTACACTTGTTACCGTGACACCCTTCCACATAGTGAAGGAACCAACCAAATAAAAATCTAGGTTTCAAAAATGGCAGACCTCAAGTAGGAAAGAACATGTGAAATCTGCAAAAATACTGATGAAATGATGCTTTAGTCATGATCCATAAATATTTGAGTGCCTATTATTTATAAGACATAATATTTGATAATATATAATAAGAAGTTCCAGAATTCTATAGTATTAAAAGCGTAAGCTTCAAAGTCTGGTAGATCTAGGCTGGAATAGCAGTAAAGATGTCAGTTTTCTAGCCTTTACGATGGAGTAATAACAGTACAGTTCTCTCAGGACAGCTGTGAAGATTAAATAAATAGACTAAACATGATTGGCAAAGCATCAGTTAACAGTTCACACTCATCCTATTGGTAACATTTAGTGAATAGAAATCTTCATACACTGTGGTGGGATATAAATTGGTAAGACCAACTTGCACAGCTAATGGATGCTTAAAGCTGAACTGGATCTAGCCTATGATCTGGGGATCTGTGGGGTATATTATAGATCTACATGGCTTATTCTTTGTCTGGGGTCCATATTATATCACAGGCACATAAAGTGTCATGCTAGGCCGGGCTCACACTGGATTATGAGAGCCAACTGCTAAACATTCAGAAATTTGTATGAGCCAACTAAACTATCTGTGACTAAAACCTGCTGTGGTTGGAGTACTTACACCATAGGCTAAAATCAAAGATTCTCCACTTTCCTCCCAGTGCTGGTTTACCCACACACCGCTGCATTAGGAATAGTTTAAATAAATGAACTAAGTTTACAATTCATCAAAAAAAAAATCTCAAAAACATAACATGCAGCAAATTTAAGGCAAATCATGAAAGGATATGGACGAATTGAAAGGGTATCTATTTTTCTCTGCCTTTGTTTTTCTGCCTGGAGGAACCTGAATGAGAGGTACACTCTTATCCTCTCTCTGCCCACTTTCTTTCCTGGTAGTGAGTTGGGGAGAAGCTGTTAAGCATGGTCTTCTCAGTGCCTTCCTGCCTCTCTTTGGGATCTTGCCTGCCTGCAGAAATGTATCTTCTCAGCTGCTCCTACAAATCCGAAGGGGCACAGAGCCCAGCATGTCAGACAGTGGCAGGTGGGGGAGAGGGGAAGAATGTTTTCTCTTTTATATGAAACACGGATCTGAAACAAAACTGACGAAATACTGACATTTGTTAAATATTAGCATTGGCCACATGGGTGTCACATTTTCTTTGACTTTTTTTTCTCTGTAGGTTTAAAATGTTTAAAAATTACTTATAAAAATGCATAAAACTATAAAGGTTTGATAAAGAACAATATATAAAATTATAGGTAATCAAGATCTTTCTTTTTTCTGTCCACAGCAACCCAGGCTTTCGTACTGAATATGATAATTACAATCATAACCTTACATTGGAGTTTATATAAAACATTCAGCTCTTAGAAGTGGTCTTAAAGTATACCATTTGAATTTAAGTGCTTTGCTCACGAAGACACAACTGGAAAACTCTGTGTTTAGGACTGTACGGCATGTCTTCTGAATACAAATTCTATGCTTTTCAAAGAAACTTACATACAGATAAACCCAATTAGAATGTCATGGAGTTAGAAGTGTTCATTAAATCATCTTTAAGAAAAAAGTCATATTTAAAAAAAAAAAAGATTGATTTATTTATTTGAGAGAGACAGAGAGGAAGGGCAGAGAGAGAAAAGAACCTTCGGCAGAGTCTATGCTGAGCGTGGAGCCCAACGTGGGGCTCAATCTCTGAACTCTGAGATTCCCACCCTGAGATCACAGCCTGAGCTGAAACTGAGAGTTGGATGCTTAACTGACTGTGCCACCCAGGTGTCCCCAAAAGACCAGAATTTTTAAGGAAAACAGGTTAGAAGAATAATACCCATGGAGAGTCCGATGGAGATCAGACTGAAGAAAAGCAACAAAAGTCTCAGGGCAGATGTCCTCTTACGGTGGGAGTTTTCCTTTATTATCCACATTAATAAATGTGGTTAAACATTTATTATCTCGGGACCAGATAACCATTTTCCCCAAATTGCTACATTAACTCTCCTTTTTCTGTCATCTCTCCATATTCTCCTTCTCCTCTTTGTTCCTTCCCCTTACAAAACTGAAGTCCTGTTTCTCACTATTAGATTCTCAGATCTCTCTTGCGAAGAGTTCTGGGTGTACTTCCTCACCCACATAGGGCAGTATCCATTTATATCCCTCACCTACCATTTTTGTCTTTAATGACCCCTGGATCACCACATAAATCTGTCTCATTAATCCACTGACCTGAAATTTGGACAATAATCAGTTTTGTCTGTTTTCTGCACTTCAGAAAGTTCAAACAAGAAGGCAGAACATTATCTGTGAAAATAAAATTCCTCGTGCCATTTAGAATTAAGGAACGTGTAACTGTCATAACACAGCAACATTCTAAATTACTCATTAGAATTGAAGTGAAACGTAAGATTTGAAGTAAAGGATTTTTTTTTTAAGATTTATTTATTTATTTATTTATTTATTTGACAGAGAGAAACACAGCTAGAGAGAGAACACAAGCAGGGGGAGTGAGAGAGGGAGAAGCAGGCTTCCCGCCAAGCAGGGAGGCCGCTGCGGGGCTTGATCCTGGGTCTTCGGGATCATGACCTGAGCTGAAGGCAGTCGCTTAACCAACTGAGCCACCCAGGTGCTGCTGAAGTAAAGGATTTTTTGTGCATGTGGTGCATGTATTCTGTGTCCTAAATTTACAAGTGTTTTCTAAGTGTATCAAGGAAGCTACATCTGATACATTTTTATTTTGGGAAATGTCACCCCAGATTTCAATGTATTACCAGTGAAGTTCTCCAAAGAAATAATTAGGTTTTATATTTGTACAACTTCTAGTAGAGTCTACTGTTCGTCCCAAACTTTGACAGAACTGGAATTATGTCTCTATTTTACAATCCAGTTGTTAAATTTCACAAAGCATGGACTTTTGAAATTTAAATTATCAATTCTCTTTTAAATTTTCCTACCATTTGGAAGAAAAATAAGGTGTTTTTTTTAAAAAGAAAGCTTTTTAAAATGTGGTTAAACATATTTTACATTAAATACTTACTTATTGCCTAAGTAAAGCATTTTAACTACCACTTGCCCTTTAGAGAAAACATAAACATTTCTTATATGAAAGTAAGAGATAAGTAAATTTAAAAAGGAAAAAAATAAGTCATACAGTATTTGTCTACAAAAGACAGAGATAAATTTAGCAAATGCATTGATGCTTAGTATTGATTAAATTTTATTATTTATATATGTGCATAAATCACATACTAAGAAATATTAAAAAAAACCCACAAAAATGTGAATAGTTACTGTCTCTGGGTAGTGAGATTATGAGCTATTTTTATTTCCTTTATAACTTTCTGATATTGTAAATTTTCTAAAATGGGTATATATTACTATTATAATAAAAAAATAATTTGTTAAAAGGTGACACTGTGTATATGTTGCAAAATCTTGCATGTGCATGCCCAGTAACATTGCCTGTATGATGAATCTAAGGATTTAAGCTATGCACTTTCTCCTATTGCTGAAAGTGTATATTGAAGTATCATGATCCTCTGTTGGAAGGCACGGGATCCTAAATTACATTTTGGGAGTAAAATGAATAGCTGATTCAATGTCTCCTATGAAGATTTAAGACAAGACTTTGCCATATTAAGCAAAGGAAGAATCTGAAAAAGTTTTGCCCTATACTGTCTGAAAACAATTAAAATAGAAGAAATAGAAAATACCCTTTTTTCTATGTGCAGGTTTGGTTTTAAGGATAGATACACACCCAAGGACTCCTCATGGCACCCATGCATACATATTCTGTTACCCTCAGTGGCAGGGAAAAGATTAGCAACTGCTCTTGTTTATCTAGGACTATCACTCTCAGGGCTATTACCATTACAACAATCTCCAAGGACTTTTCCAATTCTCCTGCTGCTGTGATTGCTTTTCATATAAAAGAGTGAACTGTCAATTGCGAAATATATATTGTTTTCCTATTGTGTTCCAGGCACTGATCTTGGAACTGGAGCTATAAAGTACAGACCACAGGAGGCTGACACTCTACAGGGGGAGGCAGGCAATAAACACATAAAGCATATACCATTTCAAACATAGATATGAGCTAAGAAGATGAAAAAATAAAATAATGTGTGACACATGAGGCGAAAACTGTTCCTCTACCTATGGCAGTCAACTAACCAGTGTCTCTTTGAAGAGGTGACATTTGACTTAAGGTCTAATTATGAGAAAGAGGAAGAGGCAGGATGATCCACGGAAGACGTGGAAAAAACAGAACAGCCAATACCCTTGATTCAGGAATGGGATTAGCGAGTATGACAGAAAAAAAAATAGAAGGCCAGGGTGGCAGGGTTATTAGTGAATGAAAGAGCAAGGGGAAGAAAATAAAGTGACACAGGCTAGCAGGACACTGATCAAAGAGGTCATTGTAGTCTGTGGTAACATACTTAAATTTAATTCTGGCTGCAATGGGAAGCCACTGGAGGGGTTTTGATGCAGAAGTAATGAGACTAAAAGGTTTTTTAAAGATTTTATTTATTTATTGAACAAAAATAGACACAGCGAGAGAGGGAACACAAGCAGAGGGAGTGGGAGAGGGAGAAAGTAGGCCTCCTGCCAAGCAGGGAGCCCGAGGAGGGGCTCCATCCCAGGACCCTGGGATCATGACCTGAGTCGAAGGCAGATGCTTAACGACTGAGCCACCCAGGCGCTCCTGGATTTATACTTTAGAGAGACGTTCTGGTTACTGTGGGGGGGGGATGGACTGTGGGGAGGTGGTGTAAAAGAAAGCAAGCAGAAGAGTAAGAGTGATCCTGCGTTGGCTCAGGTGGGACAGAGGAGGGAGGCTTGCCTTGGGGTGCAGTACCGAAGGAAGTGAAAAAAGATGTATTCAGGATATAATTTGTAGGTGGACGTGATAAGCTGTGAGGGGGAGAAAGCAATGATTGCTCTGAAAGTTAGAGTCTAAGATGGCCATTTTAAGGAGATTGATAAAGCTAGGCTTGGTGGGGGAGTGGATTTCATCACAACACGGTATATGGAAAATCACTTGTTCTAAGACGATCAAGTTAATTTTAATTTATCAATTAGTCATCTGAGCAGAAATATAGAATAGGATACATGAGTCTAGCTCAGTGGAGAATTGTGGGATGGGCTAGGGATATTTAAAAAAGAGGTGAGTCAATAAAGTTCTGACACAAAAGACAATGGGGACAGAGCTCTGGGCACTTTGAAGGTATAGTAGGGAAAGAGTAACAGCACCAAACACTGAGACAGGAAAGTCCCTAAGTCTCGGGGTAATGAGAAAATCAGGTGAGTGCGGAGTCCCAATAGCCTAAGGGAGAAAAACGTTCCACAGATGGAGCCTCAAGCTATTCAGTTGCTATTGAAATGTTGAGGAAGATAAGTGGGGGAGAACTGACCATGATTTTAGCAAGGGACGCCACAGGATGACCCTGATAAGAACCATTTTAGTGGAGTGCAAGAAACACATGCTGATTGAAGTGAGACAGAGAGCCAACCGGAGGTAAAAAATAAATTAAATAAATAAATAAATAAAATAAGAGCCCGTGAGCATGAAGAACTCTTGCAACAAGTTTTGCTGGAAAAAAGAAACAGAAATATGGGGGCAGAGTGGTACCTGAGATTCACTTGGAAACAAAGAAGATACTACTTGAAGAGGTCTGGTAGGAAGATATGTCTGTTTTTGATGGGTATAATTGTTTCTCAAGAGAAATTAATCACAGAGAGAAAGCAAGTATTTTTCAGGAGATGAGATAAGTTTTTGAGAAAGCGAGAAGCGGCAGCACTCGGAGCAAACCTGGGGGGGTATCCTCTGGAAGAGGAGCAGGACAGATGGCGGCACTGTCGCACAGGAAGAGCCCGGGACCAGGGCCCCAGGGGAGCTAGGCTGGTGGGTTCCGCCCCAAGGGAAGGTGGTTATGTGCTCATCTGATACATTTGTGTCTTCTCCAGGGAGAGAAAAAGTGAAGTTATCCAGGCTACAAGGAAAGGCCGTGGAGTTTTCAGGAGGAAGAAGATGCTATAGCTTTCTCAGAATAGGAACAATAACTTGCTTGGTGTAGTTTGGAAAGTTAGTTACAATGTATCTGGAACACATTTTGCAATTCAAGCCTGGATTCTTAAAATGATATGGAACATCTCTCTGTCCGGCTACCTGAGCTAACGGTATGTTGAGGGGCATTCAACAAGTTACAGGGGTCCATGCTGAGTCCGGGTGGCTTGTGCCAGGAAGGTAGTGCTGTCACAACATCCGTCAAAGTACGGAGAGCATTAATCCATGCTTTGAGGACAAGAATAGTGAGGGAAGATAGGACGGGTGTCCAAGAGTCTCCCTGGGTGACAAATACTTCAGTCATTCTCATGATGCTGAGTAATTTTAAAAAGGTGAGGATGATAAAATTATTACTTTTCTCTTTCTTGTTAGATTATCCAAGCAAGAAAATGTTATGGAGGATAATAGAAACCAGTGGGGAAACATGACAACTGTGTGTAAATGAAAAGAAGAGATTTCAGGCATTCAGTGCAAACCGTACCTGTACGTTGTCGGGCTGACATTGATTTTCCGTGGCACGCTGCACGACTCAAATTTGTTCGCCAAGGTGACGTTGTTTCCAAAAAGACAGTAACGAGGCATTTTAACGCCAACAACTCCAGCAAAAACTGACCCGGAGTGCAGTCCAATTCGCATCTGAAAGCCAAAAGTCACAAACAACATCCCCGTCATTGGTCATTGGTAGAACACTTTGCGCTCGCTGCTCAGTACTGGACGAATGCCCCTTGCATGATTTTACCCTTCGCTGCCCCTACGAAAATAAAGGATAAAATGAACTTGATGACAAACACTTCCCCCCTCTTAATGATGAACATGAAAGTAGAAAGGACTTGTGATTGAGTAGAACATATCACAGACAGAGGAAGCAAAGCTGGAGTGGCTTAGACCCACATCACAAACGACTGCATATATACTTTTGTTAAAGTTAACAGTTACACTCTGGAAAACCAGAGTTGGGTCATGTCTAGATAGACGTAAGGTGCGGGCTGGGATATGCTGGGGTAAAAGTTTAGGAATTCTGAAGGCTACCAGTGATTTGGAGAACAATTAAAACAATATTTTAAACTGGTATCTTCTATAAGATCTGAATTCTTGATGATCTCAGGGGATGTACAAATTCTGAAATCGCTGCTACGATATAGTAAGTTAAAGTCAGGATATTTTTTACGACAGTCAGACACCACGGTCGTTCTTTTTTAGTTCTCTGTTTAGCTGACCATTTAAAAATAATTACATTAGATATATGCATTTCAAACAAAGGCCAAGTACTCAATAAGTTAATGTTATTCAGAATTCAGAAGACTCTAGTTTTGCCTAGTTTACAACTAATTTTAGATATCTGCTAAGAATGTTGCAGAATCCTTTGCTTAGAAGATGTCAAATCATGAATTTTGCACAATTTTCAAACAAAAGCACTATAGTATGAATCAGGAGACCTGCATTTGCAACCAAACTCTGCTAACAATGGACAGTCTTGACTTTCTGTGAGTCGCTTTAGGTCCTGCTCAGTATGTCCCCATCTATAAAATACAGGATTGCAGTAGTTTTAGTCTCTTTTTCGTCACAATTTCATTTTAATCATCAAAGCTTAGGTATCCATTACATCTGGTATTTTCTTCTTTAGGAGAAAATGGTTTTGCACATATACCACCAATCATAATAAGCAGAGGGCTATCTTTTCTGTATAAATACAATTTTAGCTCCTAATTTAGATCAGGGCTGCTTTCTTTGGGCACTCTCCCGGTTAAACCTGTTTCTCTCTCTGTACTTAGTTATTCTAGCTTTGTCTCTGATAAGTTTATGATAAGACGTTTTTCTCTTTCATAATCAATCAATCCAAACAAGGTAGATAAAGTAAATGCCCCTTAGTTCCTCCCATGGGGCTCTCCCTCCCTCTCTTCCCTTCTCCAGTTCGGAATTTCGCTCTCAACTCCACAACTTCCTTATCAGGGAACTTTTCAAATTCACCAGCAAAGTCACAAATTCCATTTTAGATTCATAAAAAATGACCCTAAGTTTCGGATGCACCGCATGCGCTGAATGGAAACCTGCTGGGGCAGTCTTCCAGTTGGGGACCACGTTTGACACAGCACAGGTCTCATCATGGACCCCTTGGGAATAAGAAAGAGGGTAACAGGAGCCTGCTTCCAAGTTCACTTTGCACTTACTGAATTTCCCTGCCACAATCAGCCCTCTGGTTTCTATCAACACTCTGCCTGCAGCATTCTAATCGAGGGTGGATGGACGGTAGTAAGGAAATCAGCAGTGATAGATGATTGATATATATGGCATGTTGGAGAAACACAAAGAGCTTGGGGAAAAAAAAAAAGGAAACATTTCCGATTCTTTCCTTTTGATTCCATTCCATCGGGTAGCAGGGTAAGAAGGAGTAAAAGGCCGGGCTCAACATATGGCTTCTGTTACGCAAAGAGTCAAGGCTATGCTTCTAAGTATTGCAGTTTTGTATTTTACATTTTTTTCCTTCCATTCTCTATTATTTTATAGCATGCCAGATAGGTTCCTAAAGGACTTCAAAGTCCATTTCTTTTCTTTTTTTTTTAAGATTTTATTTATTTCTTTGAGAGTGAGAGAGAGAACAGGAGCAGGGAGGGAGAGGGAGAAGACAAAGTGGGGCTTGATCCCAGAACCCCGGGATCATGACCTGAGCCAAAGGCAGACGCCTAACTGACTGAGCTGCCCAGGAAGCCCTCAAGTCCCATTTCTGAGGGTCATCAATTGAGGACTGTTCTATAAAAATTAAGGAGCAGATTCACTACAAGGAGGACAAATAAAGGTGATCTTGTATTCTGTTAAATTCATGCCTAGCATGGTCATTTTATCTTCTCATCTGCAATAAGACATTATTTCGAGATAATCTAGAAATTTTAGAGTGTTATGTGCTTTGGGAAATATTGGTGTGGATTAACAGTCCATTTCCATCATAATGTAAAGTCCTCCCCTATAGGAAAAATGACAGTTTCCAAACTTGCTTGCCATTTTCTAGATGCATTTCGATTTGGAAGCCAGGCTTTCTGCTGTGACTGCACCTGAGGGGCTTCCAAGAGCAAGGACAGCTGTGGCAGCCCCTGGGTTTCCTACAGTGGCATGCTTAGCAGAGAGGCTAGCTTTCAGTCACTCCTCCTGTGAGGGTCATGATGCAGGACTGCCATGTTACTGATTCAAATTATAATAAGTGCAGTTTTGTCCTGCAGCCAATAACAGAGGCAGCAGCTTTCTGAACACAGCGGTTTCCTGCGTGCGCCTGGGGCAATGGAGTTCTGGAGCCAGCTTCTCGATCTTGGAAAAAGCAAGGACTCGGAAGCGAGTAGTTCCGGGAGCCATTTTTTGAATGTTTCACTTATGGATGGCTTTGTTAGTCCTCTCGGTGATTCGGCAAGCTCCTAAGACCCCACTGTAAATTTCTCCCGCCTTCAACAACTTAAGAGATTTTGCTCTTGGCAACCAACCTGGACTGATGCACTATTCTTTGGATAACTAATTAATATGCATGTGCTCTCCATGACATTTGCTGGGCAATAGATGATCTGCCTTACCTTGATAGGTTCTCCGTGGGGAGACATGACTTCATCAGAGAGCTCCATCATCTTCAGGGCCATCAGTGCTATCTGAACAGCATGCGTATCACTTTCTTTGTGTAGTCCCCCAGCCACACAGTACGCATCACCAATGGTTTCCACCTGCACGTAACAGATTTTCTGTATCACAAATTCAAGTTCGGAAAGAATGATAGTGCCCATCATGGAGCAGACACGGCAGCGTTCTGGCACTCTGGAAAATCCGAGTAAATCAGGTAGTCTCAGAAATAGCTTTCCCTTTCATAAAACTCATCAAGTCTAGACGCCTTACAACTCGTGCTGCTCTGGAAGACAGTGTGGTCCTAGGAGTACAACGTCAGGAGGTGCCTTCTACTCCCAGACTGGTCACCCACTGGACACAGCATTTTACCTTCCCCCCTCCCCCACCACGTAAAGGGCTCTGTAGAGGCCGATGATGTAATGCAAATGGTATTTGTGTTTATAACAAATTGCTTAAAGATACTGGAATCACTTGCTGATTGTATATACCCTTAGCATACAGTGTTTTGACTAGTCACTGCTCAATGTCCTATGAATTTAGTAAAAATGTGTGATATAAAACTAAGACATTTTAGTTTTTCAAAAGGATTTTGAAAAGGATTCTCATAGTAACTATAAGTGGGTCTACATGAATATCAGTCACCAAGTTTAGAAATCAAGATGTCAAACAATGGTGCTTGGAAGGCTATTGAAAACCAAGCTGCTATATAAATTCCAAGTGTTATCATTGTCAGTACTGTTGTTGTAACAGGAATTTTTATCTGTCCGTGATGCAGATGCCAAAGCCACCAGTTAATTTAAATGCACAAATAATCCACTAGGTCGTTATCATTGTCTTTTTCTTCTCCTCTAAATATTTATTGTAGCTTACTAGATCATATCATTCCTCTTATCCAACCCTTCTAGTATGGAGGGATGGAGATGAGAGAGGGAAAAAAAAGGGGGAGACAAACCTTCAGCAGTTCTCCATTTCACTCAGAATCAATGCCAAAACTCTTAAAATGCCTCCAAATTCCTTCTCGCCTTTCTGCTAATCTTTGATTTTAGTTCTTCATCCTCTCTCTTGCTCCCTTTGTCCCAGTGCCATTGGCCTCCCTTTATCCCTCAAACATACAAACATGTTCCCACTTGCTATTCCTTTGCTTGGAACAATTTCCTGCAGACGGCCACATGGCCTGTCCCTCGTTTCCTTCAGGGTCTGCTAAAACATCACCACGTGGGAAACACCTGCTGCACCCACCCTCTATAAAATAGCAATCACCCTTACCTTCTGCCCTTCTCCTTCTTAACTTTATCCAGAATAGCACATCAATTGGAATGCTATAAATTTATTCATTTGCTCATTTTGCCTTCTTTTCCCCAGCAGAATGTTAGCTCTCTCAATTTGCCAGTTTTACTAATTCCTACATTACCAGTGCCCAGTACTTTTGCTAACGAGTGAACCAGGGGGCAGCGCCTCTTATAAGATTTTCTTCAGCAATGAATACGTAAGAAGTGCCTAAAATAATGGCTAACATATCTCAGGTGCCCAATAAGTGCTACTTAATTAGAAGAAGGGGTGCCCTCACTCCTACTTGGGGTTAGGTGTGTATTCTCTCTGGTGTTCCCAACCAGGCATTCACCTTGTCACATGGAAATCTGGCATGGTCATCCCTGCCCTCCTATCTCCCCGCATATGAGATCTTCTCACTCAAGTGGCCAATCCTGGATGACAGCAAATATCTGCTTAGATTATCAATAAATGAATAATAAATAAATTGAAAAATGAAACAAAGACTAAAGGACAGTTAGCAGATGAAATTAAATAAAGTCCTAGTACAAACAGGTCCTGGAAGGACAAGAAAAGCTAGACTATTCCTTGGAAGCCACCACACTCACAGGTGAGCATGTGATTACACATTCTATTCATCTTACATTTATCTCCTGGTGAAGACCCTTTCTGATCTATTCACAAGCGTCTCCAGGTATTTTCATGCAAAATGAGAAGTGAAAGGAAGGTGGCAATAAGAATGGAGCAAATGATTCACTCCTTAGATAGCTCGGGTTGGGGCTGGATTAGGCAGAACTCTGTGGCTCCCGTCCACGTGGTAAGGAGCACATATTCTGAGTAGTTCATTGGAATAACTGAATTGTTTTAGTTTCAACAAGCTGAAATTTTTAGAAGAGGGCTACTACCTCTGCTAACAATCAGAGCAGTTGTAAGGCAGAGCGAGGCTTTCTTCTTATAATCCTGAAAGGAGACAATGTCAAGATAGAAACTATCTACAAATAAATACAGTAAATTCCACAAGAGGCCATTAAGCTTAACCTAACTACAGCCAATTATTTTATCAGTAATTATACATAGACTCCCCCCCCCCCCGCCCCCAAGGGGATCATGGCTCTGTCTGGAATTTCCTGCTGGAAATTTTTATTTTTTTATTTTTTACTTAATTTTTAAAAAAAGATTTTATTTATTTATTTGACAGAGGGAAACACAGCTAGAGAGGGAACACAAGCAGGGGGAGTGAAAGAGGGAGAAGTAGGCTTCCTGCAGAGCCGGGAGCCTGATGTGGGGCTCGATCCTGGGACTCCAGGATCAGGACCTGAGCTGAAGGCAGATGCTTAAAGACTGAGCCACCCAGGCACCCCTGGGATTTCCCACTGAAAATTTTCAAAAGGAAGGTTTTAAGTCAGGCATCTAGAGTGGAACAAAGTAGAGGCTTATGTAGTTCCATAAATAATATTTGTTTTCTCCTCAATAATGTATTTATTTCATGTTGGGTGACCCCCAAATGCCAGATTGTACATGGCAAACTCAAATGGGATTCAAGCCACACGAATGAGAAGGGTGCTTTATTCTTAATGCTGGTGGCTAAAATAAGGTGAAAAACTTTAAATAAGTAAAAAAAAAAAATAGGTTTAAGGGGCACCTGGTGTCATTAAGCAGCTGCCTTCAGCTCAGATCATGAGCCTGGAGTCACGGGTTTGAGCCCCGCTTCAGGCTCTCTGCTCCACGGGAAGCCTGCTTCTCCCTCTCTCACTCCCTCTGCTCATGCTGCCTCTCTAGCTGTGTTTCTCTGTCAAATAAATAAATAAAATCTTTTTAAAAATAGGTTTTAATTCTAGAAACACAGAACACAAAATCACTTCACGAGTTCTCTAATAGCTAATCAAGTTACATTTAAAAAAAAAAAAGGCTAGAACACATTAAGGATAATTACTGAGTCTCTCCGTGCTTAGAATGATGCCCAGTATGTGGCAGACACTCAGGAAGTCCTGCTGCATCATGAATAACAAATATGATTTACCATCATCTTTGCAACAGGCCTGTTCATAGAGCTTATGGGACATAATGTATGTTATTCACGCATATAAGTTCTGTAGGTGGATATTACTTTCTCTCTTTTAGAAATGAGAAAGGGTATTCCACTTTCTCAGCTTACAAAGCAAGTGGAGAACAAGATTTGAAGATGGGCCTCTCTGCACTGATGTCTGTGCCCTTGGCTTCTCTTCACTAATCCCTTAAATCAGTGTTTTTTCCCTCTTGCTCGGCCGTTCAAAGTATCACGTTAACTCCATAATGAGTTAACCTATTTGAAGGCAGTTTATATAAGATCCACGCTTCTTCTGTACTTTCACTTTTACAGGTGTTAACTGTTTCCCATACAAGTCATACCTGGAATGATCTCAGGCTTGATAATTCAACTCAGCTGCCATCCTCAAGTGTCACGTCCACTAACTTTTAAACTGTCCCCCTCCCCTCAGCCTATCACCCCTCCATGCTATGCTTATTCTTTGAGAAGACAATAGGACAGTCCTTTCATGGAATAACGATCTCAGTTTCTGAGCAGATTTGGAGCTATTTCTGGCTGGAGCACACCCACAGGATTAGCACACAATGTCTGCTCCTGGGACGCAGTTTGCAGAGAACCCTTTCATCTGCACGGCAGCTTGGTAACTCGGGGGTCCTGGCTCTGGTGCTTTTCCTCAGTGACTTCTGCCTGTCCCATGGGCCTTGCCCTTCTCCAGCCCCTACCTTGTAGACATCCAGCTCGCCGCACTGCCGGTCAAAGCGAGTGTAGAGCGCGTTGAGCATGGTGATGACCTGCAGCGGTGAGCACTGGGAGCAGATGGCCGTGAACCCCACGATGTCTGAGAAAAGCATGGTGACGTCACTGAACTTCTTGGCTTGCACAACCTGCCCTTGCCACAGCTGCTGTGCAACCTCGCAGGGAAATATGGAGCACAGTAAGTCCACCGTCTTCTTCTTCTCCTCCTCCAGGGCTTGGTGGGCTTGCTCAAGGGTGGCCTTCAGCTTGCCCAGCCTCTTCTTTAGGCCATCTTGCGCTCTGGCCTGCTCCCCTATCAAGACTACATCCCTCAGCGCATTGTGAATTGGGATGTCTGACAGGTAGAGCCCACGTCCTGTAAAATCTTCCAATCTGTCCACACAGGGTGACCCCAAGAACAAGACTGCACTGGATTCAACAATGTAGATCATTTGGCCTTTGAGGTCCATAACCTGGGAAGCAAAGGCAAACCAACTGTCATGGTTTATTTCAGTTTCCAGCACCTTTTTGAGACAAAAAGAAAGGCAGAAGATATAGTGATGATTCCTTTGTGCTTAAACTTTATTTTTTT
The DNA here is from genome assembly GCA_004023965.1 of Spilogale gracilis. Classification (NCBI taxonomy): domain Eukaryota; kingdom Metazoa; phylum Chordata; class Mammalia; order Carnivora; family Mephitidae; genus Spilogale; species Spilogale gracilis. Next base: position 54,325 of record PITA01004638.1, on the reverse strand, counting down.
CCCACCTGCTGAAAATGAACAATATGCTTTCTTATAGTTCCAATTTACTATGCATTGTAAACTACACATGGACATTTGGAGAATGGATAGATTGGAGTAACTCTGCACAGAGATCATGATTTTCAACAAACCATGCAAAAAATTCTTGCTTCAAGGCTTTCTCATTAAGAGGAAGGTTAATGCTTCTGCTATTATAGTCTTTTACTAGTAGCATGTAGTCTAAAGGTTGTACCGAGGAAGCCTTGAGAAATGTGAGGTGTAATCCTGGTTTACTGTATGAATGAGAATAAATATATGTGCATTCACTGCAACAAAGAGTCAAAATCAACCCAAATGTCCTTCAATAGGGGACTGGTTAAATAGAGGACAACCATCCACTGGGATTCTACACAGTCTCTGAAAAAAAGAATTGGGCAGGGGCGCCTGGGTGGCTCAGTCATTAAGCTTCCGCTTAGGTCATGATCCTGGATCAGGCCAGCATTGGCTCCCTGCTCAGTGGAAAGCCTGCTTCTCCCTCTCTCACTCCCCCTGCTTGCGCTCCTTCTCTAACTGTGTTTCACACACAAAAATGTATCCAACTAATGTCTTTGGATTTTTTGGCTGCAGTGACTATCTATAAGTATTACCTATTTTGAGCATTTAGTTACATTGCTTTTATGATAAAGAGTGGTAAGCTGTTTTTATTTTGGGAACAAACTGCACATCTCCTGGAATTATGCATGCTTAAAAGTTATGTGCACTTAAGCCTGAATGTTAGCTTTGCTTTTACAATCAACTATGATTTTCCAAACTCCTTCCTTGGACTAAATGATTACCCGATTTCCTACCATGACAACAAGCCCCACAACATTCTCTAACAATTAAAAAACGTTATCAATTTCCATGTCTATTAAATATTGATTAAAAAATCCATTTAGTTGTCTCCTCTAAGAAACAAGTCAGTTTTGTTTGTTGCAGAATAAAGCCTCTTGTTATGCCAAACTGCCAGATACTTGATGATGACCGAATACGTATTTTTATATAAATATTTATGTAATTCAGTTTATAAAATACTCAGAGAGGATTTAATTTTTTTTAATTTTTTTTTTAAGATTTTATTTATTTGACAGAGAGAAACACAGCCAGAGAAGGAACACAAGCAGGGGGAGTGAGAGAGGGAGAAGCAGGCTTCCCACTGAGCAGGGAGCCCGATGTGGGACTCGATCCCGGGTCTCCAGGATCATGACCTGAGCTAAAGGCAGTCGCTCAACCAACTGAGCCACCCAGGCGCCCCTTGGAGAGGATTTTAAAAGGTAGACCACATCCAATAAATATTTGTGAAGTAACGAATCGAGTAAGCAAGTAAATGAATGAAGAAAGGATTTTGTAAGTTTACTTCAGCCTTAAAAGCCTACTAGAATTGTCTTAATCTTACAGGTGTTTTATCAAAACATCTGGAGTGATGCGTCTCTCTTTATCTTTTTGTTTCAAGCCCTTAAATGAGAAGTGATTTATTTCATAGTCCAAGTACTATGACATTTTCCTTACCCTTGAAGATTTCTTCACGGAGTTGTCCCACCTCCTCACTCGGACCACAAACTGCATGTTCAGCATAGCCATGATTCCACTAAATGTTTGGTTGATTTTGGGGGTCAGAATTTCAAAGTACTCTTCAAAACTAGGCTTTCCTTGAACGTCTCTCCTGTTCACCAGCCTTCTAATGCCGTTGCCGAACTGCAGAATCGTCAGGTCTTTGTCAAACATGAAGTGGAAGGGAAACGTCTTACAAAAGAGAGAAGCAGGAATCACCAGCGAGGACTGGGGTTTGCCCGGGGACAGGGACGGTTTGGTGCTTTTGATGCGAAGGGAGTACAACAAATAGGGCTGATCGAGGAACTCGTTGCAGTCATTTGGGAAGCAGGGAGGCAGGAGGGACACTTCCACATCGGTTTTGTACAACACGCGGGCAGCGGCCTTCATGATGCCAGGAAGAATCAGGGATGTGATTTTCTTAGGGAAAAAATAGTAAACATTTAAGAAATCATGATCTTTATCCAGGCACAGAATGGAAGCGTCCTCAAACTTGCCTCTCTTCTCTGCTTCTTGGCAGTAGCTGCTCTGTTTCAGAAGGGTGCTGAAGCTATTTAAAAAATCTTTGAGGGTTCCTCCAACCACACCTAGGATGTGTTCGTCTTCCTCATAACAAATTTTGAAAAGCTCTTCCCCGAGCGATTCTTTGACGACTTCCACTGGAACTCCTGAAAGCAAAGAATACATTTTCTGCCGTATCAGCTACATAGCTCTTGGAAGAGCCAAAAGGTTACTACTATTTTTAACACCGTTTGATTTGATGATTTAGTGTCCTTTATGTCTGCTAAGGAGAGTTCTGACCAAAATTAACCATCTATATTCAGATTACCTACATCGATGAGTTTCTACAATTCTAGAAACTCCAAATAAAAATTCCCCCTCAGTTGATTACAAAAGATTGATATAAATTAAGCATAATTCGCAATTTTTAATCTCCTGGAAGAGACTGTTGTTCTTACAAAAAAGCAATCAGTATTATAGAGTCAAGTTCATTTCAGAAAAAGCTCTATTATTCTGTTAATGACAAACACAGTACACCTTGAGGAAGGGGCACTGTCCCCACTTGAAGGGCCTCCAGCATCACTGGTCGTGAAGCTCAATTTTGTCATTTTTCTCTAGAGAATAAAGTCATTAAAAAAATTTGTTTTAAGCAAAACAGCATTCTTGTTTAATGTTATGAGAATGAATATTTGTTTGGAAATTACTCACTTCCTGTAACTTCTCCTTCCCTAATCTCCTTTATTCTTTAAATTCTGTGTATTATTTTTTTTTCCTCACTGTTGTGATGTGTACAGACTGTTTAGAATAGTGCCTGGTTCCAAGGAAGGGCTCAGTATGTCTGCCATCACCATCATTATTATCATTAAATTCTTAATATCTTGTACCTTTGGAAAGATTTAACCCGTTGGCCCATGTCCTCCAACTTTGAAAAGGACAGCAAGACAAAGTTACTCATCTACTTGCTTCCCACAAACTAATTATTAACATGAGAACACTGCTAATCCATTTTCCCAGGATTGCTTCCAACCTTCAAAAAAATTCCTTATTTTACTTTGTTGAATAAAATTTTTCATGAATAAATAAGGACTACTTGGTTAAGTTCAAGGCCAAAGCATGTAAATGTCTCTGAGTCAGCTTCTCAAGGAGCCTTATCTATGTCTCAGCAAATGAACATTATAAAGAAGAGGAAATGTTTTCGGTCAAACAAAAATACACAGCATGGAAAAGAATTATTCTTTATGTTAACACAATATATACTAAAGAATACTTTGCACTGGAAGTCATCAAAACATAAATATGAATATTTTAGGAGAAAATTTTAGTTCCACAGGTAAATATTAGTTTATAGGTACAATAATAGTTCTGTAAGTATAATTACTCCCCAATTACATATACTTAAACAATTCTATTACCTGCTGCAACTGCTTGATCTGTAATTATTTTTTCCAAGTCTTCTCCTTCCAAAGATCTCCTGAAAATATGTCAACATCTTAAATTATAAACTGACAAATGAATGCTACAACTTCTGATTATAACATACAGACATGACGACAGAAAATAGCTTGAATTGCCTTTTCTGTAGAAGCAAATCTAGACTATCAAGTTTACAACAAAGGAGCAATGACATGTGCAACCCCAAAATACACCGGATTTGGAGTGTTTCCTCATTTTTTGAAGCACGTTTACCTTTTACGTTAACTTTACCTAGGCTACTACTATAGAGGTTTACACTGGCAAGAAACCAGAGTATGAAATGGCCAAGTAGGGGATGGTAAAATAAAGCTGCCCAGAGTTCTTCTGATAATACAACCAAGAAGAAAAATTTATATACTGATGGATTTCACTTTTTAAGTTCCACTATATCTTTTCTTTTAAAAAAAAAATTAATTTATTTATATGACAGAGAGAGAGAGAGAGAGAGGGCACAAGCAGGGGGAGCAGCAGGCAGAGGGAGAAGCACACTCCCCCTGAGCAGAGAGCCCAACTCAGGGCTCCATTCCTGGACCCTGGGATCATCACCTGAGCCAAAGGCAGATGCTTAACAGACTGAGCCACCCAGATCCCCATTTTTTCTAAAGCAAATACGTAGCATATCTTGCTTCTGATTTTAAGGTTCTATATATTTAACTGTCAGGCATTAGTACACTGAGCTATGTGTATAAAAATTAGTAAACTAAAGAAATCTATTCTTTATTCATTGGTTTTTACAGCATTGAAGTTGATAATATAAAAGCATACATTTTGACCAATAAAAAGTTTTGGTAATTTCCCCTAGATAACTTATTGATTCATGTTTGCCTAACCATTTTTTTTTGATGATTTCTGATAGTGATGACTTATTATGACCAAATAGGCCAAATTAATAACAAACATTAAATGACATCTAAGATTCTATCTGTAGTTCAATTTGCCATTAGATAAGTCAAGTTTACAAACAGGCAAAATTTAAATTTTAAACAGATTTCAATAAAACATAATACATATAGAGAAGTTTCAAAAGGGAATATTTTCAAGAAGGGAAACTGCTCAGTCTACTACTTCATCACATAAAGGTATATTGCTTATACTTGTTTAAAATGGTAGGTAGAAATACTTCTAAAGTGGATGAGGTTCACTATCTAATTTTATATTTAGTTTGGGGATACTTGGATATCCCAAACCTCTTGTTACATATTATTTTATATTAATCATCTTCAGATTTGCTTATTTTTCTCATTTAAGCAATTTCTGTTTTGTTTTGTTTTGTTTTGTTGGGTTCCTTTTTTTTTGGCTTGTTTGTTTTCCTCAAGAATGAGAGCATTTCTGCTCAGGGAACCCTAATTCTTCCAATTCCCTGTGTAAGGACCTATTTAAAATTCCAAACCACCTTGCTGTTTACTCAGAAAAACAGCTCCAGGAGATATGGGCAAAGGGCCCCTGGAAAACAAAGGCGAGCCAGGTTGCAGGAGACACCCAATCAGCTAACCTCCTTAACCTCCCACCTGGGAGGTATGGAGATGCAAACTAAGAATGGGTGGCCCATTACCAGTACTTCAGTACTTGGACTCAGGTGGGAAAGCCCAAATGCCTTCAACCTCCGGGTTCCAGGGGCAATAGAAGTGCAGAGTAATGCAGGTAGCTATGTGACCCTAGGTCAGTTTGTGATTTGGGGGGTCACCCTATAAAAGCTAGCCTGAGAAATTAGGCAAGGCTGCTCTCTCTCTTGGGAAGTGACCCTGGCCTGGGCCAGTATAATTCTCAATGCTTGGCATGAAATAAAGCTTTGCTTAACTTTTGCTTTTGTATCAGCCTCGTTCCTTTGAACAGGGACCCTATGACCCTGCACCCATGATATGTGAGCAAAACAGCACATAATGCAATTAAAATAAGTGCTCTAACTTTATCTTCAAAAAAAAAAGAGACTAAACTTGCGTATTTGCTGGCACATACACACACACACACACACACACACACACACACACACACACACAAACTAGCCCTGCACAGATAGGCTGATGTGATCAGAAGATCCCAGGAAGAGGTGCCTGGGTGGCTCAGTTGGTTAAGCAACTGCCTTTGGCTCAGATCATGATCCCGGAGACCCGGCATAGAGTCCCACATCGGGCTCCCTGCTCGGCGGGAAGCCTGCTTCTCCCTCTCTCACCCCCTCTGCTTGTGTTCCCTCTCTGGCTGTGTTTCTCTCTGGCAAATAAATAAAATCTTTAAAAAAAAGAAAATCCCAAGAAAAGAAACAAAGCAAAAGCCCTCTGTGAAATCAACCCAGAGAGACATTACGATGACTGTATTAAAATTCATTCACTTAAGGGTGGCTGGGTGGCTCAGTTGGTTAATCGACTGCCTTCGGCTCAGGTCATGATCCCGGAGACCTGGGATCGAGTCCCACATCGGGCTCCCTACTCAGCGGGAAGCCTGCTTCTCCCTCTCTCACTCCCCCTGCTTGTGTTCCCTCTCAGGCTGTGTTTCTCTCTGTCAGATAAATAAAATCTTAAAAAAAAAAAAAAATCTTAAAAAAAAAATTCATTCACTTAAAAGGGGTGGGGGATAGAGGGCTCCAGTCTTCATTGAGGGACAGTTTATTGTATAATATATTGATTTTTTGCTTTTCAAATCATATAAAAAACAGTACAAAAAAAAGAGTTATGTTCAGTGGTTGGCAAGCTGACAGCAGGAGAAATGGCAGCCGACTTTCCAAAAGAAGATAGGGGAAAAAAGGAAACAAAAAATATATCAAAGAACTAAAAAAGAAAGCAGAGGGAAGCCATTAAGCATATCAGCAGGAAGTCATAAGAAAAAAAGTTTGTCATCTTATTTCAACAACTGAAAAATTATCACTAGCACAATTTAAAAGTATGATCAGCTCTTTAAGAAATCAAGGAAGCGGTAAAAAAAAAACTTTCACATTCCCAAATAAAATGGTTGGTTTTTTTGTTTGTTTGGTTTTTTGTTTTTGTTTTTGTTTTTTTTTTAGTTTTGAGGTATTTTTAAAGAAATAGACCACTGGGGATACATCCTCACTGAACGCCTGCGGCATCTAGCGTAGGAACATTTCGGAACACAGAACCCTGAGAATCAATTTTGAGCCAACTGGCTGCCAAAGACTTAAGCAAACAGACACAGTAGCGTAGCTGTCTTATCAGCTTGACTGAGAATTAAGGTCAGAGGCATTCTGGAATGCTTTTCATATCACTTGTGTAAACAAAGCTTCTGTCAGACACATAGATTCACACTCTCTCCTTCTGGACCCCTCCTGACCCTTTCTTGGCTTGCCTGCTGCCAGAAGTCCGGGACCAGTTAGTCAACAGGGAAAAAGAAGGACAGATAATCCACTCATGAGAAACAGAAGAGTGAATATATAAAATATTCCCAATAATGGGGTTGGTTTGCAAAGCTGCAATATTCAATTCTGCGAATTTGAACACAAGTATTTATTCTATTATTTACAAATGAAATAATCCTGGAGATTCCAAGGAATCAAAAACAAGGCCATTAAAATTACCTCCCCAGCTATAAATGTACCAAGATATTTTTGAAAAATTAACTCTATAAAGCGGCTTTATTTATTTTAAAGATTTTGTTTATTTATTTGACATACAGAGAGATCACAAGGAGGCAGAGAGGCAGGCAGAGAGAGGGGAGGAAGCAGACTCCCTGCTGAGCAGAGAGCCCCACGCAGGCATCGATGATCCCAGGACCCTGGGATCATGACCTGAGCTGAAGGCAGAGAGGTTTAACCCTCTGAGCCACCCAGGAACCCCTCTAAAGCAACTTCAAAAAACAAAACAAAATAAAACAAAACTTACATATTAACCCTTTACAGAGAGCTTTCTTTAAAAAAAAAAAAATTAAGGATAGTCTGCCAGAGAAAAGTATAAATGGAACCGACACTCATACCAATGTAATCAAACTGGTCACAAAAATGCGGAAACACTTCCCTTAGGACTGATAAACAGCTGTTGCCTCAAGCCCCCAGAGTCAACTCCTCCCTTTTACCCACCCTCCCAGCTCTGATTCCTCTTCAATTTTCTCCTGCTGCAGCCTGCTGAAAGTTTAAGGTGTGCGGAAATCTCGCCTGCTCCCCCCACATCCCCCCATCCCACCGGGCCCTGGGACCCTGCTCCACCTTTGGGAGTATCCTTCCGGCAGGAGTCTGTACTGATCATCTGGGATCCTGCCTTACCTGTGAAGTACTGACATTACCTCCAGTAGGAAAGAATCTGCTTTATGGCTTGTTAAAAGCAGCAGTATATGGCAACATGGTTAAAATCATGGGCTCCAGATAAACCCAGGCTTGAAACTCAGCTCTGCCTTTTCCTGAACAGCTGTAAAATCCTAAACATTTTATATAAATCTGAGCCCAGGGATGCATTCAACGTGAAAAATGAATGCACTTACTTTCAGATTAGTGGCAGTTAAAACAGTGACATATGAAACATGTCATCGCATTCACTAAGGAGTGGCTATTTGCAGTAGTATCAGTTAAGTGTAAAGGGCAGTTCATGCAACTAAAGTGGTTTAATTTACCTGCTTTCTTTTATTTTGTGTTTCGCCCATGTCCTCTGCAGTGCAAGGTTCAGCCGCTCCAACTAAAAATTGAAAAGAAAAGTTGTAAGTATTCCCTTAAATAATAATTTACTTGAAGACAGATATTTTTAAAAATGTGTCCTGGACGTTTCTATCAAGCAGAGAATGATTACTTTACTTATGAGTGCGGTGAATTTATGCTTTGGAAATGGAGACTGATTTTCTGTAAGTTTCTCAACTCTGGGAAGAAACAACGAGCTTCGACTAATTTTGAGTTTGGACGATGTCGGCGATGGCTCCCAGGCTTCACCCTTTGTGGGTGGTCTCACTGACAGCCACGAAACAAGGTCAGGCTGAATCGGAATCCAAATAGAAGATTCCAGTTGGTGATGCCAGGTCTTCCATGAGGGAACTGTGGGCACCACTTCCGCTGGGTCAGGAAATCCTCTTGGATCTGCTGCCAATGCTTCAATCTCTCTGTGGCTCCAGCCAAACAAATTCCTGTTCTCTTCACAGACCCTACACCCTGCTGATTTTCTCAACCACAAATGTGAATTTATGTTTCATATTTCATTTACATGTCCCGGCTTAGAAAACTCTGGCGCTATCTCTGTCTTTCCCTTTTCTCTAATCCCTTAAATCCAAGCTTTCACCAAGGTCAGTTGATCGATGATTTGAAACAAAACTTGCATTTACCTTACTTTTACTCTTTTTTGTTGATTTCTGAGTCTATTTCATGAGTTTTTCCACATTGTAAGTCATTTGTATGTAAGCCTCCATACTTCATCAATACTTGACAATCTATTAATCTCTCTTAACAGCTTGTTTTCTCTAACTAGTTGGTAAGTAGAACGTAGAGAGTTGGTTAGTTGGGCCGCCAATGTGTTGCATTCCATATAAAAACCATATGTATCTCTATGTGTATATGTAACTATTGATTCTTTCTGTAGTTTGCCCAAAGGAAAGTGAAGAATTTCCTGGTTACGTTCCAAGTTGGGAAATTCCTTTTTCCCTAAGAACTATTTATATCCCTCTTACAGTTTCCACTGGTCACGTGAGGTAGCAGAGTTAAGCAAAATAGAGCAAGCTTCTGTTTTAATAAAATGAGTTATGGAAAGGGCTTTCAGTTTTAAAGAGCATATTGAGCTTAGGCAGGAAAAAAATCTGGAATTCATTGCAAAAAACATGAAAAGTGTGCATTGGATGAGCAATAACACCTTTTCAGGTCCTTCCATTCCACTATTCCGGAGTGACATCTCCTCGCCCTGAATCTGCTAAGGACACTTGCCCCCTTCTTGCCAAACAAACAAACAAACAAACTCAAAACACCATGCCTGCGGAGGTTAATCCAATTATCTAAAACAAGAATGATAATGTTGTCCAATGCTGTTTTGAGTCTCCTTTAGTTTGCTGACAGAACTGAAACCAAACTAAACTTAGCCAAACTAAACGCTCCACGTGCTACTTACCAACTAGTTAGAGAAAGCAAGCTGTTAAGGGAGATTAATAGATCATCAAGTATTTATGGTATGGAGGTTTACATACAAATCTGTCCACATTAAAAAAAAAAAATCAGTAAAAAAAAAAGTTGTGTTTGATCAAAGACATGCTGATGCTTGGACAGTTGATGAAGTAATCTACACTGAATGAACGCACCCAGCACTGGGACATTTACTGTTATAAGACAAATGGCTTCAGCTGTCAGAGCTCTAGTCATTAATGCCAAATGTACCCATTTTACCCTGCACCCCACACAGTTCCTACAGCTTTGCCTTCCCTGCTACTCTAGTACTCACTACTATGACTCTAGTCAAATTTTGACATTTATTCCTAGGAGTTCACAAACAACACAGATTATACCAAATGAAGAAAAAGAAAAAAGCGAGTGCTTGGATGGCTCAGTCGTTAGGCATCTGCCTTCGGCTTAGGTCATGATCCCGGAGTCCCCGGATTGAGCCCCGCATTGGGCTCCCTCCTCGGCAGGAAGCCTGCTTCTCCCTCTCTTACTCCCCCTGCTTACTCCCTCTCTCGCTGTGTCTCCTTCTGTCAAATAATAAATAAAATCTTTAAAAAGAAAAGAAAAGAAAAAAGGTAAAATATCATTTAGAGTTGATATTCAGAATGTTTTTAGAAGAGATTCCGACATGTGTCTAACTTCAATGGCAGGAATTCAAAATTTATCCAACAAAATAATGAAGCCAACATGGTAATGACAGGACCCAGGGAAGGCATGGAAGCTCTCCAATTTTCCCATCCTCACCATCTGTTCATCTCTGTGAGTCTCACTTTGTTCTTAGAAATGAGAGTCCCAACCACTTCCCAGACGATGATGCCAACCAACTCCCTGAGAAGGACGACATCGCTCATCCCAGCCAAAGCCAGCTGTCTAGTAACTGGCGTGTGGTGTGAATAATGAAGTATTTCCGTTTCAAAGGCCATTAACCAATGTACTATTGTGCTAATACTGTATTTGAAGTTCCCTCAACTTAATGTTGATTCTAATTTCTCTATCTTCAAGCTTCAATGCTAGTCTCTTCTTTTTCAGTCACTCTAGCCATGATGTTGACAGCAGTAATGCTCTACCATTCAGAAGCTGTGTGACTTTAGTCAAGTCCTTTAACCTCCCTAAGTCCTGCTTGGGAATGAAACAAGATCACCTCTGAAGTAACTTTAAGTTTTAAAAGTCAGCAGTCTGTGGTTCTTCAGTGCTCTGCACAAAACAGAGAGTGGGTGTTGGGTGAATTAAAAATGTTCAGTGGATTATTACAGCTGGAGTCGGATCAGATCAATATCCAATCTCCCAGATTAAGTGACTTTATATAAAGCTGTGAACACTGCCAGAAGGAGGAAGACATCATGAAGACTTGTCAGCTACTCTTCTCGTTAACCCTGCAGGGGGAGAGGAGCTCTCCACATACCCCTCTATTCCTAAGATATGTGACCTCATTAGGTACTGCCCTGTCCCCAGGTTCAGAAGGTGCTCCAGATATCAAAGTGACATGAGGCTCTGCAGCTCACAGAGCTATACCAAGAAGTGCAAACACAGGACCATGACTCGGACTCAAGGAAGCAGGTCAAGACTGGCTTTTGCAGATACTTCAGACACAGAGCTGGAGAAGGAAATGGGAGATTTTCCCAACTCAACAAATTGGCAGGGAACATATTATGCCCCTTGGAATTAGAAGAAAATGGACAGGAGATAAGTTATTCTTCAAGGAAATGAATTTTAAGATAATAGCTAACAACTACCAGATACTTATGGTATGGCAAGAGCTGTAGCTTAACCCCCTTGGTACTCATTAAAATGGAGTAGGTACTGTTCTTACTACCATTTCACAGATAAGGAAGCTGTGGATATGAGGAGCTATGCAATTGCTCAAAGTCGTAAGTTCACCAGAGTGCAGGATCCTGTTGAAAAGAATTCAAGATCTTAACATTTACTAAGATTAAACATAATTTAAGAACATCCCTTTCAAGAAGTGCTTTTATAGGTTTCCAGGAAATAGTCCACATCTATTATAGCCTTCAAGTGAGAAAGCAAGAGTTAACATTTTCCTTAAAACATATTCTTCTACAATTTTCAAAATATCAGTGAAATCTCAAAAGGGCAAGCACTCACCTCAGGAAAAATCAGTTTGCAAATACTCTCCGCTAACGTGTGAAGATAGACTCGGCTCCTACTGGTCTTTCTTTGAGGAAGACTTCTTTGTACGTTCTTCTCGGGGACATCCTGACAGATGGGCAGAGCTGCTTTGCCGCTCTCTGAGCTTCCTGCTACCTCGTCCCCTGGCTCCTCGGGAACCTGCCCGGGTGCCAGTAAGGACAAAGGGCACTCCCCTGTGATCTTGAGATCCTTCAGCTTTGTGCAGAACATGGTGGCTAGTAGCCTCTCACCCTGCTGCAGGGCACTTCTGGGTGAGCTGTTCTTCTTAAGTGGGACTGACCAACAGAAGCCACTAGCAGGTCAAGGATACTGGTAACTGGGGTGTCTGCGGGTAGTAGAAAGTCAGAACAGAAAGACAAGTGATTGTATACTTACGAAAACAGAAAAAGACAGGCGCAAAAAAGCAAAGGTCAATACATTCATGTGTCATTTTCAAGGAAGAAGAAAATTCTGCTGGACATGTCAGTTACAAAATGGATGAACTCTTTGGTAAAGATCTTTATTTAATACATCTGCATTTTAGTATACTAGTAAAATACTTAGTTTTAGTATTTTTCAAATGGAACATAATGTTCTCCCAAATGTCCCTACCATACATTACTGACTTCCATTTTTATAGACCATTTGGTCTAGTTGGATTCCACGAGAGTGGAACTTTACAGTTTTATGACAAAGTCAAGTATAAATCTATGTCTTAGTGAGAAGTACTACATTTTCATTATGCTCTCTTTTCTGAAAAACCAAGATAGCAGAAACCAGTGTCTCCAGTAAGGAAGGAAAAATATGAATGTAGTGATGCTCAAGTATATGTTTTGGGATCTGAAATACTGAGTTTCAAATGAAATAAGATTAACTGAAATGATTACTGCAAAATAAGATACTTGTTTCTATAAATAGCAAAATAATTTTAAAATTCGTCAAAATGGAGAACAAATATTATTTTTACAAAGAACTCCTGATCCCTAAGATTGTGCCATTGGATTTGCAGGGGTCTCTGGATCTGAATCTAGATGACACCAGAGTAAATCAAGAAGGCACCTCTTCCCAAAGGCCCACTGAAATCATACATATGGCTATTTGGACATATTTCCCCTGTACTTTTGTTTGTGTTGTCGATGTGACCATGAATCCCCACACACAATCCACAACCCAGTGATAATTAATTATCTGTCCCTGAAACTGTGTGGTTGGGAATTCAGCTTGTCAGTAATACTAATGATCTTGATTAACTGGGATCCCCGACTGTTTCCATTCTTTGAAAATCAAAAAAACACAGAATGAGTACAAAACAGCCCAAGTTTACTTACTTCCAATGATGTGCCTGGCATAGGGCTGGGGATTCTGTACTTATAATTAAGCCTCACAGCAACCATATGGCACATTATTATTATGCCCAATGCGCTAGAGGCTCAACAGTTGAGGTTATTTTCTTTCATTTGATGTGCTAGAAAGTGACAGAGCTGGGCTTCAAATGTAGGTCCCTGAGACACCAGAGCCAATCTATCTTCTATGAACCCAAACTCCTAGACCAATTTCTACATCGTCAGGCTTAGTTCATAAACTAGAATCCATTTAAAGATATGGTTTACAAGTTTATATTAAAAAATAAGTAACAGGGCGCCTGGGTGGCTCAGTGGGTTAAAGCCTCTGCCTTCGGCTCAGGTTATGATCTCAGAGTCCTGGGATCAAGGCCCGTATCAGGCTCTCTGCTCAGCTGGGAGCCTGCTTCCTCCTCTCTCTCTGCCTGCTTGTGATCTCTCTCTCTCTCTCTCTCTGTCAAATAAATAAGATCTAAAAAAAATTTAAAAAAAACAAAAACAAAAACAAATAACATAATTCTCCTGCTCATAAGCTTGTAGTAGTTGAATCATCCAGGATAAAGCCTTATATTTCAGTCTTTAGAACTGGAGTTCAATGGTTTCTTTTCTGTGTGCCTCAATGCCCTTAGTATGTTCTTAATGTGTATCAGCAACAGCTTGTAATTTGTCACAGATAAGTTCTCTAATAAATTTAGGACAATGGACAACTCATTTTCTGAACTGGGACAACTACGGAAGCTAAATTCATCATCTGATGGCCCTTGGGGGAATGTCATGGGTTATTAGCTACAGGGGAAGGTTACAGAGGCTGACAGGCCAGTAGAAGCTGCTGCTACTCTCTGTTACTTGAAGTCCTCCTCCAAATCTGTGATCACATGAAATTTATGCATCATTAAGAAGATATGAGAAAGATCCTCTCTATTCATGAGCAGATGACATTTTCTGCCAGAATAGAATACGGAGTTCTTGCAGCAGACTCCTGAGTGACCCAGAGGTAATTTGGTGACAGAGGGAATGGTTACGGTTAGTCTGAAAGACCTGAAAATCCCAGGCCCTCAACAACATTTATTTTAAGATTCAATTCTGAGAAAAATATATGTTACTCATTCTTAAACACATCTCAATGTAACTATCACTATTCACTAACTCCCTAACTCCCATCCTCATACATGCTCTAGATCAGTGGACAGTGGACCTTTCTGTAAAGGGCCAAACAGTAATTTCAGTTTTGTGGGTTTCTATCAGTGACTTAACTCCTGCCATTGCAGCATGAAAGCAACCACAGCTGATATAGAAAGGAATGGAATGGATGTGCTCCAATAAAACTTTATTTTCAAAAACAGGCTGTGGATTTGGCCCTCAGATTCACCCTATCTATTTGGATCAAGCCATAGCTTGCCGACTCCTGGTTTTAGAAAGCTGAACAGGTTAACTGAAGCATTTTAATCCAAACAGAACTCTGCCTACAGGACCGGAGTGACTTTCTCATCTCCTCTACCCAATTCACTCCCAAAACATAGCAGCCTACGTGGATCCAGCTCCTTACAACTTAAAAGTAAAAAAAGGCAGCATAGCAGATAATATTAAATAACTATAAACATTATAATACCATTATTTTATATTAATTTTCATGAAGAAGAGCTATATTAACTGAATGCAATGTTACATCAAAAGTTAACTATAATACCTAGAAGAAAAGAGTACTCGAAAAAAAAAAAAAAGGAAAGCAACATCAATTAAATAAAAAAATAGAAGATTTTAGACTGGATCTGATGAAGGTATAGAACTGCTCCCTAAGTTATTCTTAGTTAAGTTAGAACTACTCCCCAAGGTATTCGGGTACATATCAGAATTTTAGTTTGAGACTTGGGGATTTGACATAACACAGTTTATGATAAAGTCTCCCACTAAGTTTAACCTTCCCATTAGTGTTGGATTTCAACCCTTGTCCCCAAACCCAATATTTTGGTTCTCAGTCTCCTATTCAATCTCGCTGTAGAAGGATAAAATCGACGAGTTAACCTTGAAATTCTTTCTTGTCCTGTATTGCACAACACTATAATTTCCAGAAAATGCGTCTAACACTGTTTTTTATTAAGTAAAAACAGTAACAGGAAACAAGTTGTGCTTACTTGAAGATCAGTTAAGTGTTTAGTCTCATTAAATCACATATGTATAAACAAGCTAATTAGCATTCTTCATCTGCTCAACCGATGAAATTACTTACGAAACAGATGCATCCAGTGCTGATACCTTGGAAGCCTATATTTGCCTTGTGTTTGCCTGCCAGGAAGCCAGAATACGTTCTTCAGCTAAACAAGCGATGCTTTTCAGGTGTAACATTAGCAGTTACTTTGGGAATAGTTTGGTCAGGAGCTGAACTCAATACATAGCTGGTTGGGAAGTGAGAGTAATACGGTAATGGAAAAACAAATTAATTAAAGCAATAAACTTGGTGACACAGCCTTGTTGAGCCGTGGGATATATGTTCTCAGAAACTTGGAGAGGTATTTGCCATCCCCAAGGTTGATGATTAAACAGCCTTCAAATGTATTGAATCCTCTCTCCCTTTTACTAGTAAGTGATTAACTCTGCTATGGTGAGAATAATGACCCAGCTGTTGGCCTCATATTAATAACCAAGATGTGTGATTGTTCAGGTAAGGAAACTGTCCATGATTTCAACTTGTTTTTTACTTAAAAAAGATCTGAAAGATAACATCCCATAAGGACTCTGACACAGAAATCCTCCTTCACGACAGCAGGTCCTAAAGAGCAGACTTCAAATTAGAAATTGAAGTGGGGGTAGGAACCTAAGAACTAAGTCTCCATAGTAAAGGCAAAGAGTTACATACGATGTCCAGTTTCAGGCCTAGCACCTAGCCGGGTCAAAATCTGTGGTGAAAGAGATGCGCTTTAAGACCAAATTCCAAAGTCTAAATTTTTAAGAGTAGCTGAAAGTAGAGAACTTAGAAACAAAAAGTGCCTCAGTGAGGATAAAGTTTGCATACAGCAGCATAGACTCATCACCATTTTCATAAACTGGTGCCAAGTTTAATTTTCAGGTAGACCAGAAATCTAAAAAGGTTTTCTTCTGTAAAAATTGAAAAAAAAAATTCCATAAATCAGCCTTTTGCAATGTGTTTCTTTTCATTTTGCAAAGGGAACTATTTATAGAACTTTCCCCTGTCATCTATCAGGAAAGCAGGACAAAGTGCTAGAAAAACTGGTAAGAATGTCCAAGTCACTCCTCCAGTACTAAGTTAAAAAAACAAAACAAAACAAAACAAAAAAACAAGTCAATTTCAGACTCTTCATCTTATCATGCCTCCCTAGCTTTACCATTATCCCTGCTCCCCCTTATAGTCACATTTCTTGAAAGATCAGGCCTTAGGTGCTATGTTCACTTCCTTAAAAAATAATTTATTTCTAAGTCTACAATTCCCTGGTTTTGCTTCCACTGTGTTACTAACACCCAGAAAAGATTACCTCTGAAAAATTAAAGCTCATGAACCTTTTGGCTTTTAACATATTTGATGGGTTTTCAAGTACCATTTGTCTTTTCTTTTTCATAATTTCCACTCCCACAGATTCTTTGATGCTTCTACTTCATTTTCTGTTCAACAGGTATTTGTGGTGGGCTACTATGTGTCAGGCATTCTTCCACGCACAGGGATAGAGCAGTGAATAAAGGACATCGCCTGCCTTCTTGAAGTTCACAGAACTATTTCTGACATATCAGTTCCATGGGCTATGCATGCTACAAAAAGAGGAAGGACGAGTGAGTGCTCTCAGAGTGCAAATCAGGGATCCAAACCCAGTCCTGGGAGGAAGAGACATCTGAGCTGAGCTGTGACCTTGAACTAGGTGAAGAGAGTTCCCAACAGAACCAGCATGCTTGAGGGCCAAGCCAGACTTGGCCATGTTCTAGGAACTGAAATAATTCCAGCATGGCTAGAGCATGGGGTCAGGGAGAGCAAGGTGAAGGGGAAGGGAGCTGAGACAGGCAGAGGTCAGGATTGTGGAGGGCTCTCTATACCCTGTTAAACAAAGAAAAACTATTCTAAGACCAACCACCTAAAGACTAAGATGTAAGAATGTGAACAGACTAGATTGTATTTTTAAAGGATTATTTGGAATGGAGAATGAGAATGTGTCAGAGTTGGACAGATGGCTGATCTGGGTCAGACTAAAATAATGACCTTAGCACAAAAAAGTGGATCAATTTCAGAAGTATTTCAGGTGGAGAATCTACAGCCCTTAGCTACTGACTAGATATGGGGGCTGAAGGACCTTATTTCTTAATACCGCAGTGAAGAACAGACTCCAGGGAACATGGAGACCAATCAAAAGAGTCCATAATCCATTTCCCATGACTTTCGTTATTCAATCATTTTGAGCCCAGAATCTGGGTTTTTTGTTATTACATAACACCTGTGGGAGTCCACGTGCTCCAACTTTTTTTGCTAAAATCTCCTTTTGGAAAGTAATTTCTCCTTCTTCAAAAGCCCAGATGTGGGAAAGCTGACTCCAGTTTATGCTACAGAACAGAGTATTCCTCTTCCAAGACTGCATTTGCATGCCAGTGTAAGGAGCCTTCAGCTATCATGAAGAAGAGTGTTGGGTACTTACCTTGAATTTTTGTAACTAGAGAGCCTATACTGTCAACCTTCCCCAAACAAAGAGGTCAACTCTTAGGGCAATGGCAACCTCGGTTCTAGGGGCCAAAATGCCAGAAATCCCCCCTCACCTGATGGCAACTGACTCACCAAAGCTACAGTACCCATACAACTTATATTTAATAATAATTATTATAATTATATTTAATAGTGATAAGTATAGTTTAACAAACTGTATTTTCTTTCTTTTTTCCTTTTTTTTAAAATGATTTACTTACTTATTTGAAAGAGGGAGAGCAGCAGACTCCATTGAGCACTGAGACCCAGATGGGGCTTACTCCCAGGACCCCGTCATCACAACCCGAGCCAAAATTAAGTCGGAAGGTCAATCAACTGAGCCACCCAGGTGCCCCAAACAGTATTCATTCCCTATTAAAAATAAAGCAGGTACGATTCACAATCTTTTTCACTGGAATTGGAGTAACTCTCTGACATCTTTGAAGTAATAGCAGAGTTTCATATAGTCAATGGTAGGGAGAGTTTAACTCCCAGATACTCAGTTTTTATATCAAAACATTTACAGAATGTCTTATATGATTCTCAGTTTTTATACCAAAATGTTTACAGAACATTTTGTAACTAAAGAGCAAAACCTTTGGGACTATAAATCCTAAATCCTATGTTTGACTATAAATCCTATATTTGACTATAATCCTATGTTTGAGACTTTCTACTGTGACTATCACTGAAATTTGAATATTTGCAGTTAGTATGTCTTCAAATTAAATATAATTACCACTTATAGTAAGTCATGTAGGTCATAAGGAAATCAGATAAATATTTCAATATTCTGCTCCTGGAATGCATAAAACAATTTCCTGCAGCTATTTCTGTGATTCCCATCATTGTTTTATTACTAAAATAGTTCCTTAGAGACTTAGTCATTTAAAAATATATTTACTGAAAATTTAATAATTAGTATGAAAGGAGTTAAATGTGAAATGGAATTTCTTTTTACACCATAAAAAGTCATTTTGCTTTTATCTATTTTCAGATAAATACTGTGTATTTCTGTGATGTGAACTGGCTCAGATGCAGTCATAAAGGGGGGAATAACGTCTGTATAAAGTAACAGTTCCGCTGGATCTCTGACCACTCCATGTTCTTCCTCCTAGCTCAACTGACCTTTCTCTACTTTTTATACTTAAAAGCACCTTCTCTCAACAAAGAGAACAAGAATAGGAACAAATAACAAATAGTAGAGGCACAAGCAGTGAAGGAGATGCCTCTCCTGAGCCAGGACTGGGAAGACCAGATAAAGCTAAACCACCACTCAGGAAAACACTGGACTTTCAGGAGCCCTCCCCCCTTTTTTAAGAGAAAGAGAGTGTGCGATAGAGGGAGGGGGGCAGGGTGGGCAGAGAGAATCTTAAGCAGGGTCCGTGCCAGCGTTGAGCTTGATGGGAGGGGGGCGGTTCCATCTCAGACCCTGAGATCATGACCTGAGCTGAAATCAAGAGTCAGATGCTCAACTGACTGAGCCACCCAGGAGCCCTTCTTGGGACGTTTTAAAGCAGGGGTTGGCAAACAATGGCAAAATCCAATCTGCTGCCTGTTTTTTTCTGCCCCAGAGCTAAGAACAGTCTTTGTTACTAAATGGTTGAATAAATCCAAAGAATACTTCATGATCCATATACACTATATGAGATTCAAATTTCAGTGCCCATAAATAACGTTTCACTGCACACAGCCGCACTGTGACAGAATAAGAAATATATATCTTTGGCTTCTGCCTGTTGTTTCCTGGCACACAAGTGCTCAAACCCAAGGAATCTCCAAAGTGATAAGGCTCCTGGAGAGTTTCAGGATGGGGCCTGGTTGCCATGGGAACTAAGTATGTGATTAGAGGATTGGAATTCTCTATTCTGCCTGGTCTCTGGAGAGAGGAGTCTGAAGGTTGAGTTAATCACCAATGGTCAATGATTTCATCAATCATGCCTACCTAATGAGACCTCCATTAAAAAAAGACTAATCAAAGGGGATTTGGAGAACTTCTGGGATGGTGAACACATGAAATGCTAGATGGGCAACATGCCTGGAGAAGTTATGTAAAGGCTGTATTTTGAAAAAGACCTCCCTCTTCTACAATTTACAATTCACCCCAAAATCCTACCCTGGAGACCCCAGGGAAGATGTTCCTCTGGAAGCTTCTGGGGAGACCATGGGTAGTAAGGGGCCTTCTTGAGTTCTCAGCTCAACACCAGAACTCTTCTGATTTGAGACAGAAAATGACCTTTCGTCACCAACAGTGGGGTACAGATCCTTGATGCTCATGCTAGAACCAGGCCAGCAAAAGAAGTATCTGGGTCCAGCACAAATTCTATTCCTTCTAAACTTTACATAATAATGAAATTCAAAGACATCATTACCAGAAGTAAATTTTGGCTTCTGAATGTGTCTTTTGTAGGTATATATTTGAATCCTCACAAAGTTCCATGTTGAGAAAGGCTGAGTTCTTTCTTATTAAATCCCAAACCACAACCATATTATTTTAATGCTTTGTATGTCTAATGAATTCAAATTGCAAAAAGTTAAAAGAAGCCTTCCTGTTCATAGTGAACCCCATGTAATTTTTCTTTCCTTTTCTTTTTTAAAAATTTTATTTATTTATTTGACAGAAAGAAACCCAGCCAGAGAGGGAACAGAAGCAGGGGGAGTGAGAGAGGGAGAAAGCAGGCTTCCCACGGAGCAGGGAGCCCGATGCGGGGCTCGAGCCAGGGATAGATCCAGGGACTCCGGGATCATGACCTGAGTCAAAGGCAGGCGATTAAGGACTGAGCCATCCAAGCATGTCCCCCTCCACCCCGCTCCAAGGAACTTTTCTTTTTCTTCCTTTTTTTTTTTTTTTTAAAGATTTTATTTATTTATTTGACACAGAGAGAGAGAGAGATCACAAGTAGGCAGAGGGGCAGGCAGAGAGAGAGGGGTAAGCAGACTCCCTGCTGAGCAAAGAGCCCGATGCAGGGCTCGATCCCAGGACCCTGAGCCAAAGAAGGCAGAGACTTAACCCACTGAGCCACCCAGGCGCCCCTCCAAGCAACTTTTATTCTCCATTTCCGTATCTCCTACATAAAAGTGAACATAAAGTCATAGGCATTTACATAGGCAAAGTTTAGAACTAGAAAAGATGTTAGAGACAATGTATTAGAACCCTTCCTACTTGCAGATGGCAGAACAGAAGTCAGATTTCAATGACTTGGCCCAAACCCCAAAGTTACTGAGGTATAAGGGTCAGATGGGAACTCAGGGAGATGGACCCCAACAAGCCCAGAATTTACTCCAATATACAGCTACACTTTGAAAAACATGAATTTGAACTGCACTGGTCCACTTACAAACATTTGTTTTTCAATAAATATGGTACAGTACAGTCCATGCATTTTCCTTATGATTTTCCTTTTCTCTAATGTGCTATTATAAAAATACAGTATATAAGCATACATAACATGACACACAAAATATGTGTTAATTGACTGTTTATGCTATTGCTAAGGCTTCAGATCAACAGTAGGCTATTAGTAGTTAAGTGCTGGGGGTTAAAATCGTGTGGATTTTTAACTTTTTTGCGGTCACTGCCCTTAACCCCCACATCGTGCAAAGATCAACTATACTCTAATCACCTCCTTCAGCAGAAAGGCAGAAAAGCTCTCCTACTTTTGTGGACCTCTAACAACTGCAGGGACTGCTTTAAGAAAACTTTAACACTTAGTAATTTTATTTTTCATTTATTTTATTTTTTAACAGTAATTTTTTAAAGATTTATTTATTTATTTGAGAGAGAGAGAGAGGGAACACAAGCAGGGGAGCTGCAAAAGGAGAAGGAGAAGCAGACTCCCTGCTGAGCAGGGAGGATGATGTAGGACTTGATCCTATGACCTTGGGATCATGACCTAAGCCTAAGGCAGACACTTAACCAACTGAGCCACTTCTAAACCCTTTTCAATAGTAATTTTAGTTCAAGTTCCACTCTTAATAATTTGAGAATTAAAAATACTTCAACTTAAAAAAATTACTTTAGCTTAGACCAATCAGAGGCTTACATTTCATCTGTGCATCATTATTAATAATATTAATGGATTAATATTAATACATACCATAAGATTGCTTTGGTTGCCATAGTTTCTATACTATTTCCCCAGACACTTTTTCATGATTCTCTCATCATCTTTTGTACTTGCTCAAGAAGCTATCTTTAGTCTTTTCTCAATTATCTAAAAATATTTTCTAAATAAACTTATTCATGATCCAATCTTTGCCACTTAATTGAAAGTAGGTATGGGGGCACCTGGATGGCTCAGTTGGTTGAGATAACTCTTATTTTCAGCTCAGGTTGTGATCTCAGGGTTGTCATATCGATCCCCATCTCAGCTCCTCCCTCAGCACATTCTGCTTGAGATTCTCCCCCCACCTACTGGTTTCTCTCTCTCTCTAAAATAAATAAAAAAATAAAATAATTTTTTAAAAATAAAATAATTTAAAAAAATATTTTATTTATTTATTTGAGATAGAGAGAAAGTGAAAGAGAGAGAGCACTAGCATGAGCGGGGCAGGGGCTAGAGGGGTCGGGGGCAGGGGCCCACGGATAGGGAGAAGTAGGCTCTCAACTGAGCAGGAAGCCTGATGTGAGGCTCAATCCCAGGACTCTGGATCATGACCTGAGTTGAAAGCAGAAGCTTAACTCACTGAGCCACCAGGAGTCCAAAAATCTTCAAAATAAATAAATAAAAAGTAGGTATGTTTCCAGGCTTAATCCAACTAGCCAATGTACATGGCAATTTATTCAATTTTGGACTTCCAATGCGTTATTTTTAATTTTTTTATTAATATTTTTTAAAGATTTTAATTATTTGTCAGAGAGAGAAAGAGGACAGGGCAGGGAGAGGGAGAAGCAGGTTCTCCACTGAGCAAGGAGCCTCATGCTGGCCTGGATCCCACAACCCTGGGATCATGACTTGAGCTGAAGGCAGACACTTAACCAACTGAGCCACCCAGGTGCCCTGCCGATGAGTTATTTTATGCTGTAATTAAATGACAGAACGACTGGCTTGAAGTCACCTGTTATAAGCATGGAAGGGGTTAGAGTAGCTTAAATCCTTATCAAATTCACTCAATCTTTCATTTTATTTTCACTGAATCTTGTGTATGTATAGAGAAAAATACATACATACATAGCATATAGTTTGAGAAGAAAAGTGTTTCAAAATGTTTTCCTATATATTTTCCTTTACTATTTTACTATTCTGTATTCACCAACTTATTTTTTTAATTATTTCTTTCTTTTTCTCTTTTCTTAGTCATTGTTTACCTTTTTGGAAAGGAGAAATCTTGTTATAGATAGAAATTTATGAAGTTTACTAAAGCGTGACAAAGAAGCCAACAAGGTTAGGTAAACCTATCCTCTTTTTCCAGTTCTCTGTGAAAATAGCTAAGTGAAAAACCATACGTGTTTTCAGAAGCACTGAGCACAGTATCATATATTATCTGGTATTTGATAAATACGAGTTAATGTCAATAAAATATACTAATATTAGGCTATTATTATACGTAATATAAAAGACAAAACAGTAAAAAAAGTACAAAATAGAAGTAAAATGAGGCTAAATTGGAGCCTATAAAATGTGTTGCTTCTTGAAAACAAGTTTTATAATGAGTTACTAATAAATGAACTTATAATTCAATCAATATTTACTGAGTTTCTGAAAAAGATAAAATTATTCCTTTCTTTAATTTTCTTCAATGTCTAGCATGGGTGATAATATGTTTTTGGAAATGGCTACACAAAAAGTGGAGGATAGGTAGAGACAGAAGATTAATGATATTTATAAGAAACATTGCTTTAAGGCACTGACAGGAAAAAGGAAGGGATAGCTTCTTAGAACGCATGGAATTAGTTTTGAAAGTGACTAGATTTTTGAAAGTGGCCATAAGTCATTGCAAAAATCCAGGCTGGAGAGGGACAACAGTGTAAGTGGATGGGAGGAGTGAAGGAAGCTGTGGGAAGGGGCAGGAAAGGATGGGTGCTAGAGATATTATAAAATTGAAGTTGGCATTACGCAGCAAATGACTAGATCTGAGGAACAGGATGACTTAGAGGTTTTGTCTGGAAAGATAATGGTGCCATTAATAGAAAGAGGTAATAGAAATAGGCTTGAGAGAATGAATATTGAATACTGTTTTGTAGACATGGATCTTTAACTATTTATTAGCAGGGTATCTAGGTGGATTTGAAAATTGGAATTTTTATTTATTTTTTATTTTTTTATTTTTATTTTTTTAAAAGATTTTATTTATTTATTTGACAGAGAGAAATACAGCGAGAGAGAGAACACAAGCAGGGGGAGTGAGAGGAGGAGAAGCAGGCTTCCCGCCGAGCAGGGAGCCCGATGTGGGACTCGATCCCGGGACTCCGGGATCATGACCTGAGCCGAAGGCAGTTGCTTAACCAACTGAGCCACCCAGGCGCCCCACTGGAGAAGCTCTTAAAGTTGACTTTAATTCAAACTGTTTAATGTCAAGGGCTCCAAGTAGAAAAAGAAAACAGCCAAATTCATTATTCTGGGGAAATATTCACATTGAGGAGTTAGGAAAGGATTGTTATAACTAAGATGGAGAAGCAGCAATAAGAAAACTATGATGAGGGGGCACCTGAGCAGCTCAGTCGTTAGGCATCTGCCTTTGGCTCAGGTCATAATCCTGAAGTCCAGGGATCGAGCCCCAAATCCGGCTCCCTACTCAGTAGGAAGCCTGCTTCTCCCTCTCTCACTCCCCCTGCTTGTGTTCCCTTTCTCGCTGTGTTTCTCTCTGTCAAACAAATAAATAAAATCTTAAAAAAGAAAGAAAGAAAGAGAGAGAGAGAGAGAGAGAGAGAGAGAGAGAGAGAGAGAGAGAGAGAGAAAGAAAGAAAGAAAGAAAGAAAGAAAGAAAGAAAGAAAGAAAAAAAAAACTATGATGAGAATGGAAACAGAAGAGGACACAAGTTCAAAAAGAAGTATATTTCCCGTCAGAAGAGGGTAAGGGGATCTATTAGCTCAGTCCGATGTAACAAAATACCACAGACTGGGTGGCTTGGACAGTAAACACTCATTTTTCAAAGTTCTAGAAGCTGAAAGTTCAACATTGAGTGCCAGCGTGGATGGGTTTGGTAACCCGTCTCTTCCCGGCTAGTGCAGGGTTACTTTCTCACTTTAGTCCAACATGGTGAAAGGAGAGAGAAAAAGAGCAAATTCTCTGCTCTCTCTTCTTATAAAGGCATTGATCCCATCATGAAGGTCCCACCTTCAAGCACCCATCTTAGACCCTATTATCTCCCAAAGGCCCTGCCTCCAAATATGTTGGGGACTTTTAGAACGGCAACGTATGCATTTGGGTGGGGACACAATGCAGTCCGTAGCCCGAGAACTGAGAAAACAGCATATGATTTTTAGATTAAAAAGACATTTATAGCTTTTATGAGACAAATTTCAATAAGAAGAGTAGGGTAATAAAGGTGAAAGGAAACAAGGAGTTATGGTGAAGAGACACTACGTGTGATCCGTTACAGATTAAGTTGAGAAACATCAAGTTTAAAGGAAGGATTTTGAGAATGGGAAATCTCTTGTTCTTTATTTATGTATACTGGTAGTTTCCTATAAATAGAAATACTTAACCACATCTGTATTGAGTTAGCTTAAAGTCAAAGTACAGAGTCTTCACTTCTGATTAGATTATAGAAAATCACAAGAGACTCCTACTCCAGCCCCAAGAATGAGAACTAGCTAGATAAACTACATAATTATAGTTTTAAAAAACCTATCAGAGGGGGTCTATGTAAACTATAGTAAACATCGTTACCCAAAATTGAAGACTCAACACTTTCTACTATGACCAGAAATAAGGCAAAGATGCCTCCTCTCACCACACCTAATCAATTGTATTGAAATTAGATCTAAGTCATTGCAGTAAGAAGGAGAAATAAAAGACACAAATATTAGAGAGAGAAGTGAAACTATCCCTGTTTATTCTATGTATATATATATCATTGTTCTTATAGGAATTCCCAAGGGATCTACCAAGCATAAGCATATCTCAGAGATACTGCGAGTTAATTTCAAACAATGACAATAAAGCAAAATTGCAATGAAGTGAGTCAAGTGAATTTTACTTTCCCAGTGCAAATAAAAGTTATGTTTATACCGCAGTATAATCTATTAAGTGTACAATAGCATTACGTCCAAAAAAATGTACAGACCTTAATTGCAAAATACTTTATTTAAAAAAAAATTGTTTAATTTTAGAGAGAGAGCACGAGGGAGAGGGTGGGGGCAGGCTCGAGGAGGGGTGAAGGAGGGGGAGAGAGAGAATCCCAAGCAGAGTCCCTGCTAAGCACAGAGCTCCCCATAAGAAGCAGGGCCTAATCCCACTACCCCACGATCAAGACCAGGGCCGAAATCAAAAGTCAGTAACCTAACTGACTCAGCTATCCAGGCACACCTGAGAAGTACTTTTTTGCTAAAAAATGCTAAACATCATCTGAGCTTCTAGTGATTTATAGTCATTGATCAGCGATCACCATAACAAATATAATAATGAAAAAATTCTGGAATACTATGATCATTCCGAAAATGTGACACAGAGACAAAAAGTGAGCAAATGCTGTTGGAAAAATGTCACTAGGAGACCTGCTGGATTCAGGGTTGCCACAAACTTTCAATATGTAAAAACCCAGTATCTGTGAAGCACAGTAAATGTGCCTGTAACAGCTAGAACTAAGACATGAATTTAGCAAAGTTGCAAATACAACTATGTACGTAGGTCTGCTAAACTACAAAAATCTGTTGTAATTTCTGTACTAATAGTAAACAACTGGGAAATATTATTAAAGATCCATATATAATAATATCAATAAATATGAAATACTTAGGAATAAATCTAACCAAAGGTTTGCAAGAATTCTATACTGAAAACTCACACTGGTAAGATAAAATAAGGAAGGCCAAAGAAATGCAGAGGTATATCATGCTTAATATTGTTATTGTACCAATTTTCCTAAATAGTCTGTTAATTCAAAGCAATCCCAATTAAAATCCCAGCTGTTGTTTCAGGAGATATTGAAAAAAATGATACTAAAATTTGATGGAAGACACAGAATAGCTAAATCAATACTAAAGAAGAAAGACAACACTGAAAGATTTATATACCTTATTTAAAAAATATTATAAAGCTAAAGTAATCGAAAGAGTTTGGAATTGGTTTGAAAGGAGTAACAGAGATCAATGGACTAGTGAGCCCCAAACCAGAACGAGATTTATGTGTTCAATTTTACAACCAACATACCAAGGCAATTCAATGAGGGAAAAAAAGCTTTTTCAATAAATGATGTTGGAACAACTGGATATGCATATGGGAAAAAAATGAACATTGGTCCATTCACACCACATACCGGTTAATTCTATATAGATCACAGCCATAAATGTAGATGTTAAAATGATAATACTTGAAAAAAACAGGAGAAAATCTTTGTGACGTTGTATGAAGCAAAGATGTTTAAATAGAAAGAAACAAATCATGATACAGCAAAGAAAATAATAAATTAGACATCATCAAAATTTTAAATCTTTTACTCTTCAAAAGATGCCATTAAAAAAACAGAAAGATAAGTCACACACTGGGAAAAAACATTCACCACACGTGTATCAGCAAAGTAATTAAATCCATATTATATAAATTTTACTGCTAAATAAAAGCAAACAATTCAATTAAAAATGGACAAGAGATCTGAACAGATATTTCACTATATATATATATATGAATAGCCCATAATTATCTCTTATGTTCAATAATATTAATTATGAGGCAAAAATCCATGGAATGTCTAAAATTTAAAAGTTTGACAATGCCAAGACTTCGTGATGATGTGGGATAACTGGAATTTTTTATATTCTGCTGGTGGGAATGTAAAAAGGAACAAAGACTTTGTAAAACAGTTTGGTGGTTTTTTTAAAATGTTAAACATGCCTTCTCATACCACCCAGCTATCTCATTTCTAAGCATTTACCCAAAAAGAAAGGTAAACATATTTTCAAACAATGACTTGAATGCAAACATTCACAGCGGTTTTGGCCGGTGGGGTGGGAGTAATAGTCAACACTTAGAAACAATTTAAATATCTCTGATCATGGGAAAAAACAAAGATGCTGTATAGACACACTATTACTCAGCAGATACCCACAACAAGGAAGACAAATTTCAAACCCTGTGAACAAGACCACACGTAGAAAAACACATTACTTTCCCATAAAATCTAGATACTGCAAACAAATCTGTAAGTACAGAATGACTGCCCCGGGAGACAAAGGAGGAGTGGGGACTTGATCAGAAAAGACATATGAAAACTTTCAAGGGGTGATGGAGGTCTATTTTACGTTGATATCAGATGGTGGTGGTTTCACAGGTGTAACATCTGTCAAATTATATCCAACTGTGTATTTTACATACATCAGATTTAGTGCACATAAGTTACACATTGGCTAAGTTGCTTTAAAAAAAAATCAAAGAAATATAAATAAATAAATAAATAAATAAATAAATAAATAAATAAATAAATAAATAAAATAACAGGCCTTGGGAGAGATGAGACTCATGGCTATTTTCATCCCAGATGAAGTGGTGGAAGGTGACAAAATCTCCCCCAGACAGGGGTCAAGAAAAGCTGGTTAAATGTTTATCAACCTTTTAACTGCTGCAAGATAGATGAGAACCCAGTGATGCCCCACAATTTATATTGACTCAGTCTTCCAGACTTTTAGCTTAATATATATGTGTGCATGTGTAGAGTATCCACCGAGAAGTGGCAAGCAAAGAAAATGAAACTATTAGAAATCCTAAATATGGAAAATACAAGACCAGCAATAAAAAATTCCATTTAATTGGATTATCAGAGGAAAAGATCAGTGAACTTGAAATCAGGTTAATAGAAACAACCCCAATAGAATCAAAAAGAGAATAAACAGGAAAAAAAAAAAAAGCACCTGAGATCTAGAGAACAATATCAAAAGGTCTAATGTACATGTAGTTAGAGTCCTGGGGTGGGGGGAAGGTGAGGAGATGCAGGAAGAAGAAATATTTGAATGGCTGGGAATAGTCCATATTTGATAATAGCATTAACCCACAGATCCAAGAAGTTAAGCGAACCCCCATGCATGATAAATACAAAGAAAATCACACCTAAGATTCAGTTACCAAACTTCTGAAATTCAAAGATAAAAAGAAAAAAAAAAAAAAAAAACAGCCAGAGAATCACGGAAACTAGCAAATAATCAAACAAAAAACTAAGGACTGAAGAAAGTAAACAAACACATCTATTTCCCTTAAATTATACATACAATAAAATATTCTTTAAGAGTTAATGCATATGAAGAAAAGAGTTGCCTAAACATTACAATTGTAACAACTTTAGACTGGTGGAAAACTTAAAGATATTTTAATTTCACTGAATTTCTTTTTGTTTTGTTTTAGAGAGTTCTTTTTAGAGAGAGAATGGGGTGGGATGGGCAGAGGGAGAAGGAGAGGTTTTTTTTTTAAAGATTATTTCTTGGGGCGCCTGGGTGGCTCAGTTGGTTAAGCGACTGCTTTCGGCTCAGGTCATGATCCTGGAGACAGGGGATCGGGCCCACATCGGGCCCCGCATCAGGCCCCGCATCAGGCCCCGCATCGGGCTTCCTGCTCCGCGGGAGGCCTGCTTCTCCCTCTCTCAGTCCCTCTGCTTGTGTTCCCTCTCTAGCTGTGTTTCTCTGTCAAATAAATAAATAAAATCTTTAAAAAAAAAAAGATAATTTATTTATTTGTCAGAGAGAGAGAGAGTGAAAGAGAGATGCAGACAGAGGGAGAAGCAGGCTCCCTACTGAGCAAGGAGCCTGATGCAGGACTCAATCCCAAGACCCCTGGGATCATGACCTGAGTGGAAGGCAGATGTTTAACCAACTGAGCCACCCAGGCATCCCTAATTTAACTGAATTTCTATCAAAATTCTTTCAAATGCCTTAATTATCTCTTGTTTCATGCATTTTATTTGGAAGTTCACAGGTCTTTGAAACCTAACTCTAGAGTCTAAGTTGACTACTGTGTAAGCAAATACGCTATCGATCATATGCAAAATCATTTGCAAACCACCAGAAAAACTTTTCGATAGCCAGGAAAGGTTGTAAAACAGTATTTAAGAGGGTAGGCACTGCCTAGCTAGCTACAAACATGGGTCCCACCCACCCCTAGCTGCAGGCATGACACTAAGGCAAATTACTTTTCTGTTTTTGACTCCATTTCCTCATCTGTATATTAAGTGATAAGATAGAACATTTCTCAGGGGCTCAATAAATCTTTCACTTTAATTCAATTTTAACAATGCTTGGAGTATAATATGGGCTTAATAAATGTTGATCCTAGTTTCTGAAATTAGGTATAAAGTTATTCTTGCACCTGTATGTTACATTGTTGGAGGCTTGGTTGACCTAAAGCAGTAGTTCTCAAAGTGTCATCTGCAAGTTCTTGGGGCTGCCC
This sequence comes from Spilogale gracilis, assembly GCA_004023965.1. Taxonomy (NCBI): domain Eukaryota; kingdom Metazoa; phylum Chordata; class Mammalia; order Carnivora; family Mephitidae; genus Spilogale; species Spilogale gracilis. The sequence goes on along the minus strand of PITA01004638.1, from coordinate 24,042 downwards.
TGAGGCCCTTTAAAGGATATGCAACATCACAACTCTTCATAAGAGTACTGAAGTACCAGGTGCCCTTTTCATTCTTATTCTCTCAAAGGTATCGAGTGCACCTTTCCAGAAGCTATACCATATCTAACAATGTCCTCATGTTATCAGTTAATGGAGTGCGTGTTTGCCTAGAACTTTCTAAGGTAGTGTATTTAGTGTATAAATGTATGTATGTTCGGGGAGTAACTCAGTCTGCTCTAGAACTTCTGCTGTGTTCTTTCTGTGTTTCCCAGAAATCACTGGTTATACTTGCTACTATCTCTATAACCTCATCATTGTCCAACAAAGCACTACTTTGAAATCCCTAAGTATTTTTTACACATCCATTTAAACACAAAAACTAACTACATTTTTCTGTTTTGTTTCACAGTAACATTAAGTTTTCTAACTTGTAAATTTTCACTTAAGCTGCTATGTTAGAATTTAATATTTATTCCAATTGAAAAGAAAATTTATTTGTATTTTTCATACATTTATGGTGGATTCTTGGCTTGAAGACTTCATAGCCATCACATTACATCAGATGTACCTTCTACATCTGCCACGGTGAACTCGACAGCTTCCCAATACTTAAGAATTTTTCTGGACAAGACCCAGGGTGATATCAATGAATATGATTTTTTGATACTATATGATAAAATATAAAATGTATCAACATTTCTTAGACCTGGCAAAGCCCAGTGAACCAGTATTTGCCAATGACCATGACATTGCACTATCATACATTAATAAAGATCCCTTCACAGAACACAGATTTTATTAGTTTCATGTACCATATTGTAAGTAACCTTTAAGTTATGATCATGTTTCAAATTTTGAAATCTTTATAGCAGAAAAATCTCTAGTTACCTGAAAATACTATTAAATCACTCCTCCCTTTTCAATTGTGTATCAGAGGAAGGCTGGAAGCATTTCATATACTTCAACCAAAACAACCTGAATTTGTTAAATGTTAAAATATATATATATATTACTTTTGGTGCATCTGGATGGCTCAGTTGGTTAAGCATCCGACTCTTGATTTCCACTCTGGACACAATCTCAGAGTCCTGAGATTGAGCCCTGCATCAGTCTCATGCTCAGGGAGGTAACAGCTTAAGATTTTTTCTCTCCCTTTCCCTCTCCTCCCGTTCACGCTCTTTCTCTCTCTCTAAAGTAAATAAATGAAACCTTTAAAAAATATATTTCTTTTTACTTCAAACAAGTATATAATGACTGTGGATTATTTTACCAAATGCATAGTTAGTGCCTACAAATAATATACTTTGGGTTTATATTTCACAAATCATTTGGGTAAGACCACTTCTCTCTTCTACAGCATTTACCTTAATGTTACACTAATTCTGTATCCAGTAATGAATCCTGGTCTCTGATACTGGACAAGAAAATGTATTTTCTCTTCAAAGTCTATGTAGTGCTCTGGACTCTGCCACAACATGCTTTCTCCAGGACCTTGTTTTATCAATACTCAACCTAATCTTCCCTCTTTGTTCTACCTGAATTCCTCAATTTATCCATCTATCCATCCATCCATCCATCCATTCATTCATTTGTCCATATATCCTAGAAATATTTACTAAGCATCTATGACTACTTTCTAAGAAATGAGATTTCAGAAACCAAAAACAAAAAGAAATAAAAATAAACCAGCACTAGACCTTTAAGGAATGTTTCAGGTAGGAATGGGGTATGGACAGACTAAAATCATACAGAGTCATTTAAAGTGTAATTTCTCATGACATGTGATGATGGGAAGACAGAAAATCTGCATCTATTTTTTTTTTAAAGATTTTTTATTTATTTATTTGACAGAGACACAGGGAGAGAGGGAACACAAGCAGGGGGAGTGGCAGAGAGAGAAGCAGGCTTCCCACCAAGCAGGAAGCCCAATGCAGGGCTTGATCCTAGGACCCTGGATCATGACCTGAGCTGAAGGCCTACACTTAACGACCGAGCCACCCAGGCGCCCCAGAAAATCTGCATCTAAACCTTACACAGTACGTTGGTAAATGCTTCCTTGAAAAAAGACTTAAGCTGCATCTTCTAGAATAAGTAAGAAATAACAAGGCATAATAAACAACAAAGGTATTCCAAAGAGCAGAAAAAGATGTGCCAAAGACAATGACAGAAACAAACAAAAGAGCTTGGTGACCAATTACAGTAAAGACAATATGTCCATAACACAGAATTCAAGTAAGAGAATAACCAAGACATTGACCAGCAAAGTTAGTAAAGTAAGCCTGGCAGACTACTTGAAATTATGAACACTGCATGATCTCTACACCACTTAACGTGGCATTTTAATACATGGCATGCAGCAAATTCTTGATACTCATACAATGACCAGTGATTATTTATCAAGGACAGTTAATGTAAAGAAACAGAGCCAAAAACCACTTTACCGTGTAGAAAACAGACTATGACAACTTACAGCGACCAATTTCCACGATGTACTGAAATAGATCCAATTTTAAGATAAATAAAACTAGGGCACCTGGATGGCTCAGCTGGTTAAGGTTTGCCTTAGGTTTAGGAAAATGATCCTAGGGTCCTGAGATCGAGTCCCACATTGGGCTCTCTGCTCTTTGGGGATACTGCTTCTCCCTCCCCTCTGCCTCTCTCTCTGTCTCTCCTGAATAAATAAAATAAAATAAGAAAATAAATACATTCTATTAAAAAAAAGATAAATATAGCCAAATTGGTGTTACTCTGGTTTGATTGAGATAATCAAGGCTACAACATGCTGGTGAGGAAAATGTCCTAACCACACCCAGTTAGGATAGGGAACAAAAGTGTGAAGAAACAACACTTTCCAGGACCTTAAACTTTTTTAACCTTCCGCTTCCTGTCTGAACACCATATTGTCACCCAATATGCCCTACTTGTATCTACTTTTCTCATGTATGCCCTACATGCTAGGTTTTTCAGTTTTATTTTTCTCTTACATTTTAAGGTCTACGGTCCAAGAAACCATAGTCTCGCTTAAAGGTAGAAGGCAACATAATAAATGTGACTGGCTATGGGGCAAACAAGGTTATGCTTCTGAGTCAAACAGTTATGCCAGGGCCTCCTAGAGAAAAAATCCAAAGGCCTACATCAATCCAAAGGAGTTGTCCCTAGGAGAGGACCGGTGGAAGGAAAACTTTTGTGGTGGATGGCCTTATGAAATGCAACCTTCTTGTCCTTGGCCAAGTTATCAGGTGAGTTGGGAGTGGTAACCCAGTCTAAATCAGGATAAATTCTTACAGCTTCAAAGGGTGTCAAAGAAAGAGGAGACGGGGAAAGCTAGCAAATTCAGTTTGGATAATTTGCTATCTACCCAAGGAACAGACTCTCTCAAGAAAGATCACAGCTCTCCTATGTATCACTGCTGATTTTTTTAAAGCATAAGACAACACAACAAGAGCTTAAGAATTACTCGAAGCCAATGACTAGAGACAAGAACCAGAAATAGATGCATGGTGCACTAAATTGTTACTGGGAGTAGAGGTGGACAGAGGAATGTTACTCACAATTAGTGATTGAGAATATTTTAAAACACTTAAAAAATGGAATTTTACCTAAAGAGTTTTTTGCTGATCACATTTATAAATGAATTCTAATCCATTGTAAGGATATCTTGTTTTAAATACTGACAATCAAATACTGACAAGGTTAATGTGTTTATCCAAATCTCTTTTATGTTACAGTTCTAATCCCCTACATACTCCACCCATTGTGCAATCTTGATTATAAACTTTATGTTCACAAATATACGACTCAAAAGATTCTATTATATCAATGGATAATTGAAATGCTTTGCCATGTATGTTATTAACTTAATAATATAAACTACATAACATATAACAACTTAGAGTAAGTAAAGCTTCAAAATAATTGAAAATTGAGAACAACTGGCAGCTAATAACTTTAACGTCCTACAAATAAAATTAGACTAGTAAAACAATAAAACTTCTCTAATAAAATGAATGCCATTAAAACTATAGGGTCTTCTCAACCTCAAGATGGAAATACCTGATGCAAGGTAAGGAGCCAAGTAATTTCCTCGTAAAATCTAGAAAAGCGTATAAAATTTTGAATAGTTTGAATTGATTTACGAAGGCTTAATTAAAAGTCACGCGTGTTCCATATCCTGCCCGTAAATTAAAAAAACGTGATAGTTCTACATTACCTAATAAAGCAAAGACTCAGCCTGGCATCCTGGTCTTTTGTAATCTAACCTCTCTTTACCTTAAATCTTTTTATAAATATGCCCCAACATAGCATCATCACTCCAAGCAGGCCTGTATCATATCACACATTTTTACTGAGTGCTTAGGATCCATGGGACACTTCTATTAGGTGTCTGTGAATAGAACGAGAACTAGATAGAAATGGTATCTCCTGCCACCGAAGAGGAGGGTATTAGTGAAAGCAGGCAATTCAGCAAGCAATTATAGGGTAGTAAAATAATATGATGGGGAAGCATAAGGCATTGAGGGAAAACATAACAAAGCACTTAACTCAGGATGGGAAGGTCAAGGAAAGTTTCTGAGAAGTAGAGTCTAGCTTGAGATTACAAGGTTGAGTAGGTATGGGCCTCTTGAAAACCAAGCAAAGGAAAAAGAAATCTAGAAATGGAGGAAGAGGGAGTAGTATTCTCCACAAAGGAATACTTCAAAGGTGTGCTTGAGGAGACATGTTGTTTTAACCCTCTCCCTCCATACCCTGGTTCCTCATAGGTATGCACACACGTGGACACACACAGGCCCCCCCCTGCTCATCTCACTCACCCACTTCCTGCTCCGCTCCTTTCCTATTCTCTGCCCAGAACACCCTTCCCACTCTTCTCTATATTTAAATCCTACAGGTCCTGCGAAGTCCCACATTAGTCCTCTTTTAAAATCTCAATGAAGAGCCAGATCTTCTCTAGAGAGCTTCCAGTATTTCCATCCTGCAAAGCTCTCTCCTTTGAGTTCTTCAGACCTTACTAAAAAAGCACCACTAATATTGAGCTCATTGGCAAGTGCTGCTGTGCAATTTTGAGACTACTTCTGGGTTCTGTTATCTCTACATGCAGACTTTAAATCCCCTCAAGTCAGGGACTGTGTCATAAACTGTGCTTGTGTGCTCAGTGACGAACATAATCCACAATAAACCTTATTGTGAGAAGTGCAAAAAAGTGACTGATCCTCTGAGACAAGTGTTATAAAATATAAAATAAGCCAAAGCTTTCAAAAATTACAAATTAAAAAAAAAGTTCTTTTAATTTCTCTTTCAGATAAAGTGGAGGCAATGGTATTTATATTGGATATAGGAGGAGTTCAAGGACCTGTGGGGGATGTGAGGAAATTCAAAAGATGGCACAGGACTGGTCAAGCAGAATTACTCTATTTTTGTTTAGTTTCATCTCCATTCCTCAAGAAATAATATTCATACTGGCAAAAGTAAGACCAAAATCAAAATAACAAATTTAAGGCCCAAGGTATAGAATGATATTAATATTCTAAATGAGTTTAAATCTATTCATATGAAGAAACCACATCACAAAGTACTGAAAGCATTTGTGAATGGAATAAGGGAATAGTTAAAATAATCTTTAAAATATTACAGTGAAGAGAAGGGTTGGTAGAATAGGAGGAATCCAACCATTGTCTCAGTTTTCAAAATAGAGGTGATTCCACCAACTCAAACCTAGAGAGCATGACATTCATTACAGGCATGATTCTCAAGAGATTTGTAAAACTACGCTATGTGAGTATTTAACATGTGAGGTGTTGTTATCCACAAGGTACTGAAAGGTTGCAGGGAGTGTATCATTATATAAAAAAAACAGGGGCTCCTGGGTGGCTCAGTCTTTAAGCATCTGCCTTCAGCTCGAGTCATGATCCTGGAGTCCTGGGATCAAGTACCGTATCGGGCTCCCTGCTTGGCCTGCTTCTCCCTCTCTCACTCTCCCTGCTGTGTTCTCTCTCTGGCTGTGTTTCTCTCTGTTAAATAAATAAAAATAAAATCTTTAAAATAATAATAATAATAATAATAATAATAATAATAATAACTTGGCATCTATTCTGCAGAGAGCGGAAATGCATCTTTCCAAGGAATTTGACCAAATCTGTCACAGTATACTCTGGGCTACATAAAGGATTGTAAACTCGAAAGAAAGAGAATAAGTTGAGGATATAATTGGCTGGATATCCTCATAAAGAGGACTACTAATTCACCGACTAATGTAAAGCAAGAAGAAGATGTCTAGGATCTAGGATCATGCCAGATGTCTTTTCAGGTCAACATTTGGCAGTTACTTGGATGAAGATCTTAATTGTATCCTAATCAAATCTAGTAATGGCACCAAATTGGGAAGAATGGCTTATCTTTATCGGAATCAGAATCCAAAAATATCTTGATCTTCTGGAACAACACACTAAAGATAAAGGTTAAATTTAATTGCAGTAAGTACTTTTTTTTTTTTAAATATTTTATTTATTTGACAGAGAGAAACACAGCCAGAGAGGGAACACAAGTAGGGGGAGTGAAAGAGGGAGAAGTAGGCTTCCTGTCGAGCAGAGAGCCCGATGTGGGGCTCGATCCTGGGTCTCTGGGATCATGACCTGAGCTGAAGGCAGTCGCCCAACCAACTGAGCCACCCAGGTGCCCCAGTAGTAAGTACTTTTAAAAGTCCCAACTCGAGTGGCCAAATGTCCAACTGAGAAGTGTATCTTCGGAAGAGTATGGATAAAAAGATGCATAATTAAACAGTGTAGTGTGGATGCAAAAAAAAAGGGGGGAGGAGACAGATTAGATTTTAGGATGATTTACTATCCAGTATCCAGAGGATGTAACCAGAGATATGCAATAATATTAGTCCTCTCATCTATGTTCAGATCTAGGGACCACACTTTTAAGGAAAACAGGAGTGCATCCAAAAGAGAAATTCCCCAAAGATGATGAGATTTTCAAGGCATGTCAAATACAGATGAGTTGAAGCACCGGGATGGAATCAATAGAGACACAAGAGTCGTCATGTATAAAAGCCTTTTGTATAAGTACTCTACGAGGTAATCAAGATACGAAAATTACAGGTATCGTTCAATATAAGAAGAGTTCTCATGCTCAGGATGGGTCAAATAAAGAAACGCTTCCTAAGTTCCAGATGAATCTTGATAAATGGTTTGCCTAAATTGATCTTAATATTCTCTGTGGGTATGGAAATAAGGTCATCTGCTAAAAATGAAAAGAGTAAGGCTAATGTGGGCAGATTGGAAAACCTGGAAAAATCTGGAACAAGTACTATGGAGAATTTGATATGGAATTATCCAAGAGAGGATAAAATAACTTCTTAGCACTGTTAACAACCTCTTTTTCTTAAAAAAAAAAAAAAAAAAAAAAAAAAAAAAAGATTTTATTTATTATTGGAGAGAGAGAGAAGGGTGTTGGGTAGTGATGAGTGAGTGGAATTAGGGCAGGCCTAAGAGGTTGTTGGTAAGAAAGAATATGAAATGCTTAGCTTTTGGTTCAGCTGGGGCAATCCTGAGTGATGAAAAGGTCCGAGGGGGTGAATTTCACCAGTGGACTCCCACAGGGAAATGGAGCAGGTTAGGGTCCTGCGAAAGCCAAATCCGAAGATGCTGAATGAAGCCCTGAACGATGACAACTGATAAAATAACCTCCATTATTTTAGATTCCCAAGGAAAGAAGAATGTTCAGGAGGTCAAAAAGCACTGGTAATGGCAGCAAACTAATGCAAGTGAAAGATGTAAATTTAAAAAAACAAAGGGTAATTGGACAATGGTAAAAGAAATAACAGTCTACAAGCAGTTCTGAACAGGCTGGAAGCCATATGAGAGAAGAGCATATCAGAGTATCTCTGGATGATCAAGACCATAATATTCTATGGGGGGTCAGTGCAAAATGAGTATTTCTTTAAAAAATTGTATTCTTGAACAGAATAACTGATAGCATCAAGGCATTAAAAAAACTTGAATTCAGTAATTACAAAGACAGCACAATTAATCTTATTAGACACCTACTATGTACCAGGTACCACGGACCCAGTGATGAGTATTCTCAAAGAGATCTGAGTTTAGACTCAGATACAATATAGACATATTTACTGGTATTTTTAATGTAACGGGGCTGCAGAGAGAAAGGAAACATGTAGATAGCTCAGACCTGCAAGAAAATTCAGAATTAAGAAGGTTTTTTTTTTTTTTTTTCTGGTCTGCCCCACTTCCTTTCCCCAGGGTGTTGACTTGCAAAGCCATTGTCTTCTGTTGGCTTCTTGCTAATTCCTACTGTGGTGAGTAGGAGGAAGTGGTATGCGAGTTAATTAAATTGAGTTGCCTTTGATTTTCTGAAAGGGAGGGTTCACTTTATGAAACAAGTATTAATTGCCAGAAAGCATTTCGGGTAAGTGATATGAGTAACTACAAGCATTGAAAATCACATTTTTGTGGCGAGGGGTAATCATGCCCCAGAGACCCTCAAGTTTTATAAGGAATCATTATTTCCTTCACTAGGCTAAGGAGGCAGCTTACCTAAAGCTCTTCACTCCTTGCAAATAATTATATTCATACGGTATAACCCTCATGACTATAGGAAGATAAAATCTCTTGGCCTGAAGCCAGGAGAGAGAAAAAAATATGAAATAGGTCAGACACTTCTAAATTGTTTGAGAGAAATAAAATAAGCAAATGTGATTCGGCATAGTCAAAACATTATTCTAACCCCAAATAAGTCAACTAGTATATGGACAACCAAATTTGTTCATATAAAGACCTAAAAATTGTTAAAAACTCTTCTTGTATAGGTCAAGGTAGAGCTATTCAAAACTATTGGATAGGGCGCCTAATAAATACTTACGGAAGAAAATCCAGGTGGTCTAGAGACTAAAAACTAAAGTGTTGCTATTTTATGAAATAAAATATCTCTTTCTACAAATATGCAGGAAAGTAATTAATAATATTTAAGAAAAGTAGCCTGGATGAATATCAATAATTAAATGGTATAAAAATCAGGGCCATAAAAGTTATGTATCTCAGCAGAAAAAAAAGAAGAAAGAAAGAAAGAAAGAGAGAGAGAGAAAAAGAGAGAGAAAGAAAGAAAGAAAGAGCCAAGCAACTTGCTGGCAAATCTGACATATAGAAAATATTCTCAGTAACTAACTTACTCCAAAAATTTTTCCCGTAAGTTACATGCTTTTTGGTTTATTTATTTATTTATTTATTTATTTATTTAGGTTTATTTAAATACTGCTTTAGCTTTCTACTTCTCCTTCCCTGGAGAAATTAATTCTTAAGGTGAATTTGATTTTTAACTGGAGATTTTTTGGGGTACTGATATTATTTAAAAAATCAATACTCTCCTCCCTAGTCATTATTGTTAGCAAATGTAATCTACAAATGTAAATACAGGATTTAATTTCCCTGATATGGTTTTTTCTGACAAAATTCAAGGTTATCTAGTCTTAATTTATAAGAAAACAAACAAACCTGGTATTAACTAAAGATTTAAGTCTTTTTGTTTGAAAATATCTATGACACAACAGCTGACATTTAGGCACAAGAATATTTTATTGACATTCATAATAGAAGTAATTTAATTTTAGTTATGACTTTAGTTTTTAGTGCAATCTTTAAAGTTTTTCAAAATAATGCCTTAAAATAAGATTGTTTCATAAAACATAGTTATAAGAAATATAAGGACTAAGACTTACAACAGATCCCACATTTCTTTTTCCTTTGGTGTTGCCAGATGTAAGTCAAATACCTTTACATTTTCTTCCACATTCTCTAAATGACAAAAAACTATCTTAGGTATACTATACCTGGACATCTAAAAACAAAACCTCTAAAGGATTACTTGTATTCACACACTTTGAAACACCACACCAAGTATAAGTACTTTATATTTCTGTTCAGTTTCAAATACAGAAAAATTTAACTTTTATTTTCTGTCATACTAACAAGAGATCTTACAGTACAAGAAGAAACAGAAGGCACCTATCTCTTCATCACAAATTTCTACTAAAGTTCCCCTACCTAAGTTTTCCTGATAGATTTGAAAACATACAAGGGGGCCTATCTTATATGAAATGTTTAATTATTATAACATGAGTTATTTCAAGAATTTTTCCTATCATTTTATGTCTGCAGGCTTAATGTAGAAAGTTATTGTTTTGACAAGAAAAAGTAAAGCTTATATATTTTAACTTTGTGGCTATTCTTTTATTGGGTCAAAGATCTCTTTGGGTATCTGAGGACTCTGGACTATAGCCCTAAAAATGCAGCGACTCAGATGTTTAAACACAATATCAGGGGCTTCATGACTCCTTGATGGAGATCTATAGACTCGGTTGTTTAAGAACTTAAGGGAACCCAGACTACACAATCTTAAAGAGAAATAAAGCTTATATGGCTTTTAGGCAAATTAAAAGTTTGCTTTGGAATTTTAGATTTTCATATTGTTGTTATATTTTTACTGCTTTTTTTTTTTTACTACTCTTCATACTATAGCACCTGACATGACCACTCCTCAAGAGAAATACAGCCATTTTAGGAAACGCAACAGATCACTTCCACATTATGAACCAAGCTATAAAAATCTCTATCATTAAGTACTTCAACGTTTAAGTATGTAACAGAGGGTTAATGATGTTCTCACCAAGACTTGTTCAACTAAGTAGGTAGACATTTAATGATATCATCATCGAAAGACTGACCCTGGAAAGTCACTACTGATACGTAATAAACACACACACACACACACACACACACACACACACACACACACACACACACAATATGACCTGTTGTATTTAAAACTCAAATGAGTTTTCAGTATGTTGGAAACCCGGTGCCTCTGACCGGTTACCACGAAGGCAGAGGTTCAACCTGGATTACTTCAGAAGATACAAACTGTTCACCGAGTGCAAAAGGACGAACCACACTAAACAAGTGAGCAAAAGACGCATGAAATCCAGAGCCTGAAATCACATGACCACGATGCACTGCAGCCCCTCACACAAATGCCACCATAAGGCTGCTCAGCTCAGCAAGTAGAGGCTGCAGGCACAGATCCCAGGCGCAGAGACCGTTGTGATCCCCAGCTAACCATTTCCCCAAGTGCTGCAGTCATAATGAAAACAAGTCTGCCACATTAGACCGCGCGCGTCCACACACACACACACACACACACACACACACACACACACACACTCTTACTCTTCGATTGGTCTGCCAAATTAGACCGCGCGCGTACACACACACACACACACACACACACACACACACACACTCTCACACTCACTCGTACTCTTCCGTGCAGCCCCGCTGGAAGTTTGCTGGATGCTTTCTCTAAGCAATCCGGCGGTCGTAGCTGTCTGCTCTCTCCAAAGGCCAATGGCTCGCCCACGCAGCTGGGTGAAGTTGCGGTAAAGCCCCGGCGCGGCCTCGAGCGCCGGCCGGCTCTGAGGTCCGGGGCGCCCTTTGCTGCAGCTGCTGGCCCTCGCGTGCGCAGGAGGCCCCGGAGCCCCGGCCGTGGGAGAGCAGTGGCCCCAGCGCGCCCCGAGCGTTCTCACGCCCCGGCTCTCCGAGCGCCGCCGCTGGCGCTCCGCGGCCCGGCGCCCACCCCCGTCAGTCCCCTTCCCTCCGGCCGCGCAAGCTCCCCGCGGGCCCTGAGCTGGGCCCCCCGGGCGCGGTCTCCTTTGCTCCCTTGCTCCTCCCTAGCGTGGGAACCGGGTCCCGGCCCCCAGGGGCCGAGCAGCTGCGAGCGTACGGAAGTGTTCCCGGGTAGGGGAAGGAGGGTGATCCCAGGCCACGGGGCGGGGGAGAAGGACTGCCTCTCTAGGGAGCACCCAGCCGCGTGGCCACGCAGAGACCACTTACTCGCTGGCTTCCCAGACCTGGTGGCTGCGTTTCCGGATCTCCGGCAGCTCCTGGGCGCGCCTGGCAAATCCCCACTGCGAACGCAGAAAGACAGTGGGCGTCAGGGACAGGAGCGGGTGAGCGGGAGAACTGACCCTGCATCCGCACCTGTCAGTTTTGGCGCGAGTGCATCCACCAAAGGCGCGACCGCGGTACCCACACTTGGGCTTCACTCCCGTCTACCTGCTCAACAGGCTGGGCGGGACGCGACGTGCCTCGCAAACCGGATTCCCCGCTCTGCTTCCTAACACTCAATCAGCTCTGGCATGGTCCCTCCCTGTCTCTGTATCTCTCTCCCTCTGCCTGGTGACTCCGAAGGATCCTTTATAATCCCTTTTCCTACTGCATTCGGGTTCTTGTCAGAATTCTTCCCCTTCCCCGCACCGAAAGACTGAAAAAGAAAGTAGCGACTAAAACGCACCATGGTGAGGTCACTCGGGGTTTGGGTCCCGCGGATGCTGGTGACGCTCTCCCCCTCCCCCCGCAGGTGTCGGTCGCCTGGGGCGGTTCCTGGCTGCTCTTTGCCTTTGTGCCTCGCGTTTAGCACAGCTAAAGTGTCAGGAAAACTGCAAAGAAACCTGCTTTGGAAAATCTGCTCTGTGTTGGAGTCCCACCCACTATGCACAGACTAGGGCAGGGGAACTGAGTCCTGGCCTCTCCAACCGACCAATCGCCATCCCAGCAGTTACTGTGTGGAGACGGAGAGAAGGGACAGGGACAAAGGAAGAAAAACAAAAAAGGGAGAGAACTCAAGGAAAATTTGGCTCACTTAGAAAAAAGAAATCTCCATTATGCACTGGTCCAGAAAAACTGTGGTTTACAGTAGTTAAAACCTCCAACATTTCTACTGAGAAGTTAATACTGCACGGATGGTTTTCTTGTCCTGTTTTAGAGGTTGAAAGCCAATCTACGCCTTTGCAAATGCAGTTCTGCCATTGCAAAGCTTACACATCTTCTCAGTAGAGTCCTGATTCTGCTTGGTTCAGTGCATATAATTCTATTGGTGGTGTGGGGGGGGGGGCGTGTGCGATGTGAGAGAGAGAGAGAGAGAGAGGGAGAGTATTTCAGCACAGAAAAAATAAGTTCTGGTATTGATCTTGGGTCAGTTTCCTGACTTAAAAAAATCTCATTATGCTCTTTCATTGTGAATTCATAAATAATCCTGATTATTATGTGATCCTTCTTCAAACCCAGGAACTCAGAAACAAATGGTTCTTGGTTCATCTGCAATTCTTATATTTCTCTCAAAACCCACCACATAATCTGATCCCATGTTAGACTCATCATATTTGCAAAATTTTCTCCTACTTTGTGTACTGTATTCTCCTCATGAAAAACATTAGTAAGAATAAGCAAAGAATGGGGGACAGAAGACATTTAAATAAATAAAAAAAAGACATTGAAGTAAACTTTTCCTTAGTACCAGGCAAAAGTTCACAGCTATAATTTGGCATTTTTTTTGTTCTGCCATCTCTGAAACCTTCTACTCCTCTACCTGCAACCTCCCTTAATGTCTTAAGTCAGTAGGACTTTTGTCCTCACAGCTCTTAGAATTTAAGACCTGGAATAAAAAGTAAAAATAAATACCCAGTGATGCCCTGTGCCCTAAAACTGCAGTAGGTGACTATGTCAGTCTTGTGGGATTGTTTTAGGTGATCTCAAGGAGAAATCAAGAACAAGAAGACCTAGAAAACCAGTTAAGTAGAGGCATGCAAACAATATTTTTAAACAATCAGATGTAATAGAAACATAAGGTATTAAGAGGACTAAGGGTCTTTCTTGTGTCTATACACAAAGCAGAAAAAAAACTTAATTTTTACAACTGTATTATATTTACAACTGTTTTATATTTTACAACTATATATATATTTTTACAACTGAATTATACCTTGTCATGTGCAAGTATTTGGAGAATAATTACATATCTTTTTGCATCTCTAATCACCGGTAGCCCATAAGTTTTGAAGCAGTCCTTCAGAACAATCTGAAATACCACCCAGGCTATAGTCCTCAGGGAGACAGTGAATAAGGCATTGATCAACCTTCCATGAGGTTGGCTTTCTTTTAGTGGACAGCATAATTGAAAGAAGATCTCTTACTATTTTTTTTTAAATAAATTCAATAATATGAAAGCCCAGAGGAAAAAGAGATATCTTCTGATAGGAGAAACATTTTATAATGGAGCAGCATTAGGGTTCTTAAAAATTTGGTCATTATGAAAAGATGAAATAGAGGAGATTTTTCTTTTTTTAAAGATTTTTGTAAGATTTAAATTCAATTAATTAACATATAATGTAATATTGGTTTCAAAGGTAGAGAAAAGAGATTCCTCAGTCTCATATAATACCCAGTGCTCATTACACTGCATGCCCTCCTTATTGTCCACATTCAGTGACCCCATCCCTCTAACCCCTCTCCCCTCCAGCAACCCTCAGTTTGTCTCCTATGGTTAAAAAGTCTCTTATGGTTTGTCTCACTCTCTGAGTTTGTCTTGTTTTATTTTTTCCTGTCTTCCCCTGTGATCCTGTGTTTTGTTTGTTAAATTCCACATATGAGTGAAATCATATGATAATTGTCTTTCTCTGATTGACTTATTTCGCTTAGCATAATACACTCTAGTTCCATTCACATTGTTATAAATGGCCAGATGTCTCTTTTTTTTTGATGGCTGAGTAGTATCTCACAGTGTGTGTGTGTGTGTGTGTGTGTGTATACATACATACACATACATATGGATAAAGAAGAGGTGGTATGTTCTTTATCCATTCATCTATCAATTGACATCTGGACTCTTTCCATGGTTTGGGTGTTGTAGTCATTGCTGCTATAAACACTGGGGTTCATGTGCCCCTTCGGATCACTACATTTGTATTGTTGGGATAAATACCCAGTAGGGCGATTGATGGGTCATAGGGTAGCCCTATTTTCAACTTTTTGAGACACCTCCATACTGTTTTTCAGAGTGGCCATACCAGCTTGCATTCCCACCAACTGTGTAGGAGGGTTCCCCTTTCTCCGTATACTTGCCAAAATCTGTAGTTTCCTGACTTGTTAATTTTAGCCATTCTGACTGGTGTGAGGTGGAATATCATTGTGGTTTTGATTTGTATTTCCCTAATGCTGAGTGATGTTGGGTGTTTTTTTATGTGTCTATTGACAATTTGAATGCCTTCTTTGCAGAAACACCTGTTCATGTCTTCTGCCCATTTCTTGATTGGATTATTTGTTCTTTGGGTGTTGACTTTGATGTGTTCTTCGTAGGATTTGGATACTAGTCCTTTATCTGATAAAATATTTAGTTTTATCAAATATTATTAGTTTCTTTTTGCTTTTGTTTACCTTGCCTTTGGAGACATGTCTAGTGAGAAGTTGCTGCCTGTTTTCTTCTCTATGATTTTTATGGATTCCAGTCTCATATTTAGGTCTTTCATCCATTTTGAGTCTATTTGTATGTGTGATATAAGAAAATGTCCCAGTTTCATTCTGCTGCATGTGGCTCTCTAAATTTCCCAACACCATTTGTTGAAGAGACTATCTTTTTTCCATTTTATATTCTTTCCTGCTTTGTCGATGAGTTGACCATAGAGTTGAGGGTCCATTTCTGAGCTCTCTGTTCTGTTCCATTGATCTGTATTTGCTTTTGTGTCAGTACCATACTGTCTTGATGATTATAGCTTTGTAATAGAGCTTGAAGTCTGCAATTGTGATGCCACCAGCTTTGGCTTTCTTTTTCAACATTCCTTTTGTTATTTAGAATCTTTTCTGGTTCCATACAAATTTTAGGATTATTTGTTCCAGTTCTGTGAAAAAAGTTGATGGTATTTTGATAGGGATTGCATTGAATGTGTAGATTGCTCTAAGTACCATAGGCATTTTAACAGTATTTGTTCTTCTTATCCATGAGCATGGAATGTTTTTCCATTTCTTTGTGTCTTCCTTGATTTCTTTCATGAGTGTTTTCTAGTTTTCTGAATACATGAAATTTGTCTCTTTGGTTAGGTTTATTCCTAGGTATCTTATGGTTTTAGGTGCAACTGTAAATGGGATTGACTCCTTAATCAGAGGAGATTTTTCTTTGTTTTGTTTTGCTTTGTTTTCAGGCAGAGGAAAACCTGTGAACAAGGGCATGGAAGTGAGAAGGCATGAAAACCAATATTCAAAAGACAGAGAGTGATGGCAATAGATAGGAATATGAAGTAAATGAAAAACAAACAAACAAGTCTAGGAAGAGAAAGTAGAAAGATCAGTTGGGGCCTAATGACCCCATTGACCTTTCTTCCAATTGCACTATAAGATTGTATAAAATCTGTGTTTCTGCTTTTGTGTTTCTTTACTTCTGTCTAGTGTTCTTTTCATCCTGGAATATGACTCGCTTAACTCATTCGTTTCTGCCTTCACCATCTTCATATCCCATAGCACACCAAAGTCCTTCATAAGGACTACATTTAACTTCAGTAATCTCTGCCCCCCAAGGCTACTCAGTTTTACCAAGGGCAGACTTTCAACTAGAGAGTGCTTGCATTGGATTTAGAGAGGACAAGTATTAGGTTTAAAGTATCCCTGGTAGCCCTGTGAGGTTTGGCAGAAAAACAAGTTTTTCTTCTTAAAATGCTTTGGTTTTTTCCTGTGCCCACAACTGACAATGGCACAAAAGCATTCATATGTATATTCTTTTCACACTCACAAAAGACAATAGCAACCAGCAATGTGATCTAATGTCTTGCTACTCAGAGTGTGGTCTGCATATCAGTAGCATGAGCATGACCTGTCCTCTTGTCTGAAATACAGAGTTATGAACCTCATTCTAAACCTACAGAATCAGAATATTTAACAAAATATTCAGTTGATTTCTACGCATACTAAAATTTCAGAGGGCACTGATCTACTATCAGCACATTGAGTATGCTAGACATGGAAGCAGGTTCCATGAATCTGTTTAAACCTGGAGATTTTTACGACTGGTATCTTCTTCATTTTTTTCCTGTGGTGTTATTAACAAATAAGTTTATACAAGGTAATGGAACTAATTAATTCATCTCTACTAACTTCTTGGTCTAGTTCATAAACCAAACACAAGTTCGTAAACCAAAGGGAATTGAGAGAGAAACAGGGTGGGAGCAATGTAGCAGGAGGGAAGATATGAAAAACATTGAACATTATTGTATACTTTTTTAATATGTCAAGGGCAGAACTTCACTTCATTTTTTTAGCAAATAGACAAAGCACTGGACTGGACTGTTTATTAAATGCAGGAAAGATAACTTCTTTATCTTTTTCCTTTTTATGACTCTTTTTTTCCCCTCCTTTTCTTCTTAAGATGATTTACTTTCAATTTGTTTTAAATATGGCTAGTTAGATAAACTTCACATTGGTAACTTGTCATTACTGGGACCGTGTTAGTACTCCAAAATGTCTTTTTTAGAATGTGAAGTTTAGGAACCCCTGGGTGGTTCAGTCAGTTAAGTGTCTGTCCTCTGTTCAGGTCATGATCCCAGGGTCCTGGGTTAGGGAACTACATCAGGCTCCCTGTTCTGCGGGAAGCCTGCTTGTGCTCTCTTTCTGAAAAATAAAAATATAAAATCTTATAAAAGAATGTGAAGTTTCAATTCAGAAAAGCAGACCATGTAGGGTTGGGGTCCCTAAATTTCTCATCTTGGTATTGACATTCATGAAGCAGTGAGAGTCTAAGAAAGTCTAATGATGACAGAAATGTTTACACTTTTTTTTTTTGAAACTGATGGTGTTTGTTAGCAGTAAATAGAGTGGCAGGCAGAATAATGTGCCCTTCCTGCCTCAAGGTTCCCCTGAAAACTATGACTATGTTATGTCATCAAGCATATAGAAAGGGGAAGTTAAGTTTCACATAGAACTAGGATTGCTGATCAACTGACCTAGAGATAGGGGAGATTATCCCTGATTATCCATATGGGCATACTATAATCACAAGGGTCCTTATAAATAAAAAGTGGAAGCAAAGAGTCAGGGTCAGAGTCAGAGTGATGCAACATGAGAAGACTTAACCAGGAATTGCTGGCTTGGACATCGCAAAGGGATTATTACCAACACAAGTGTGCGGCCTCTAGAAACAGGATAAGGCTGAAAAATCTATTCTCCCTGAGAGCCTCTGTAAGGAGCTATTTAGAAGTCTAGGCTGCCATCTTGTTTACTCAGAAAAACAGCCCCGGGAGAAATGGGCAAAGAGCCCCTGGAAAACAAAGGCGAGCTAGGTTGGGGGAGACGACCAATCAGGTAACCCCCTTAACCTCCCATCCTGGGAGGTATGGAGAAGCAAATTAAGAATGGGCGACCAGTTCCTGGTACTGAGGACCAGGTGGGAACACCCAATCAGTTAATCCCCTTAACCTCCTGGACCCTGACCAATGGAGATCCCCTGGTAAACCACTCTGTGGGGATTAAATGTATTCATCAACACAGCAGAGTGAAAGAATTAACTCAGGCAAGCTACGGGACTCGGGACTCAAGTCAGCTCGGGGTGTGGTTTTTTTCCCTATAAAAGGTAGCCCATAAGAATAGGCAGGGCCGCTTTCTCTCTTCTGGGAAGAGAGACCTCATCATTTTTTTTAAAATGGAGAGACCTCATCATTTTTTTTTAAGATTTTATGTATTTTTTTGACAGAGAGAAACACAGCTAGACAGGGAAGGAACACAAGCAGGAGGAGTGAGAGAGGAAGAAGCAGGCCTCCTGCTGAGCAGGAAGCCTGATGGGGGGCTCAATCCTGAGGCTCCAGGATCATGACCTGAGCCGAAGGCAGTTGCCAATGACTGACTAAATTCTGATGCTTGGTGGGAAATAAACCTTTGCTTAACCTTTGCTTTTGTATCACCCTTGTTCCTTTGACCATGGACCCTAATACCTCCAGAAAAGAAGTAGCTCTGCCATCACTTTGATTTTAATCCGGTGAGACTCATTGTAGAGTCTCAATCCATGCTGCTTTAAGCAACCAGGTTTGGGGTTGTTTGTTAGAGCAATGTTGGGAAATAAATACTGATTTTGGTACTGGAGCATGACATGCAACTGTAACAAGTACCTAGAAATGTGAAGGTAGCTTTGAAATGGGGCAATGGCAAAGCCTGGAAGAATTTTGTGGAGCATGATTTTTAGAAAGCCTGGGTTGCTTTGAATGCGGTGTTAGTGGACGTATGTTAACTCTGCTAGCAAGGACTCCAAAATGTGGTAGAGAAGTGGACGCATGGTAGAGAGAGCCTGTATCATTCTAGAGAATACCTAATATGTCATGATCATCTGACCGCTGGTTGAATTATGATGTTAAAAGTGCTGCCAGGGACGACATAGCTGGAAATGAGGAAACTGTTACTAGACACTGGAGGAAAAGCTATATGGCAGGAGACTTAGCTGAATTATAGTCTGCAGGTACCAGAGAGGAGGAATCTGGGTATTTAGAAGAGGAGATTTCTCAGCAAAGTGTTGGAAGGCATGGCTTGGGTTTTTCTTGTTGCTTACTATAGAATGTGAGAGGAGAGAGAAACTGAAAGGAAGAACCATTAAATGAAAATGGAACCAGGATCGGTGATTTAGGAAATCCTCAGTGTATCCAGACTGCAAAAGATGTCATGCCATCTCTTTCCAGGTAAATGTAATGTCCTTGTAATTGGGTGAAAACGGAGAGACCTCATCATTTTTTTTTAAGATTTTATGTATTTTTTTGACAGAGAGAAACACAGCTAGACAGGGAAGGAACACAAGCAGGAGGAGTGAGAGAGGAAGAAGCAGGCCTCCTGCTGAGCAGGAAGCCTGATGGGGGGCTCAATCCTGAGGCTCCAGGATCATGACCTGAGCCGAAGGCAGTTGCCAATGACTGAGTCACTCAGGCACCCTGGCACCCAATCTGCTGAACATACTGATACAGAAGATCCCAATATCTTAATTTTATGTCCTAAAGTACTAGCCAATTTGACTCTTTTACTCCCGGTATAATTATACAGCACCAGTAGTATTCCAAGAATTGTGTTTTGAAAGGAGGCCGAAGTAGTAGTCTAGCTATTTACTGCTGTTAACTTTAGGAAATCAAAAGGAAAATGTAGAAAGGAGACATTGACATGGAAGTCCCTAGGACAAATGGGTTAATGAAGACTGCAAAAGTAAGACTTGAAAAACTTACTCAAAGGTCTTTATTGAGTGTAACTCTACCCAGTAAAAAATATTTCCCATGAGTAAAAATTGACACATTTAAAAGGAACAGGTCAGCCCTACAAATATACTATGTCTATAAAAACAAAACAGGGGCGCCTGGGTGGCTCAGTTGGTTAAGCGACTGCCTTCAGCTCGGGTCATGATCCTGGAGACCTGGGATCGAGTCCCACATCGGGCTCCCTGCTCGGCGGGAAGCCTGCTTCTCCCTCTCCCACTCCTCCTGCTTGTGTTCCCTCTCTAGCTGTGTTTCTCTCTGTCAAATAAATAAAATCTTAAAAAAAAAAAAAAAAAGAATCACTAAAACAAAACAAAAAGTCCATTGCTATGGTCAGTCTCTCATTGTAACTTAGCTCAAAGCACACTTAATTTTCAATATTGCAATTTCTACTCTAGCTTAATCCCCACCCCCTACCCTGCCTTTACAAGATTTTTAGGCTTTCCAAAATAACTGAGACAGATTATTATAATTGAGACAGACCATATAGAGAGAGATCTGTTTTCTGAGTCTTTTGCTTTTCTATTTTTTAAATAAGAAAACTAATGCCAGGTTCCAACAAAGGTTATTTGGACTATTTGTAATAGCCACACACTGGAAGCAAGTCAAAGATCCAGCAACAGATGAGCGGATGAACAAATTATGGCATATTCATATAATGGAATACCACTTGGCAATAGAAGAGAAGAAACTGCTAATACGTGAGATCCCAAAGATGAATCTCAAAAACATTGTGCTGGGGGGCAAAAAAAGACATACATGTATGCATACTGCATGATTTCATCTATATGCAATTCGAGAAGGCACAGCTAATCTGTAATGACCAAGGAGTTGCCAGGAACCAAGATAAGAAGATACCAACAATGGGGCACACATGACTTTTTGGGTGATAAAAATGTTTTATATCATGATTGTGGTAGTGGTTATGAGGGTATATACGTGTATTAAACTCATCAAACTACACACTTAAAATGAGTGTATTTTATTATATGTAAATTTATCTCAATGAAGTTGATTTGAAAACAACATCCACAATCAAAGTCATTAAAAGAAGGATGAATGACTTCTTTTCTGCAATTCTAACATTTTAATAGTCAAGAAGGATCATAAGAGTTGGCATGGTAGGATACTATAGTTAAATATGTGCCGAACAGTTCTAAGTAATAAGTTCATGAATCTTTCCGGTCATTCTTCAAAGAGCTTCTTAATTATGTGAAATAGAGTCCTAGTTCAAACATAAAGAATCAAACTCTTCGGGTACTGGTGCGACCCAGGAACCTGCATTTTAACAAGCACCTGTACACTTACACTTCAAACTGTTTATATATTCTCTTACATTCTTTGCTTGACATGAGTTTAAGCTGCCAGGTAAGGAGTGGAGAGCATGAATTTCAATAGTTTTAGTTTTTAATAGATTGGTTAGCTAAATAGCGGCAGTATGTTTCCATTTAATTATGTGTTTATAGAAAGATAAGGAGAGACAGAGAGAGAAAGAAGGAAAGGAAGAACAAACTTAGGCAGATTACTGAAGAGGTAGGCAAAGCATTTGGAAATCTATTCAACAAAGCACCTTACAGAAAAAACTATTAAGGAAAACACACTCAGGTAATTTTTTACCAGTTCTTCAAATGTCATACAGGTTGAGTTGTTTCTAATTCCTTTCATGGCGGGGCATGTTAAAAAGTTATCATTGATTTAAATGAATGCCTTATACAGAGAGTTGGAAATGCTTTAACACTTTTTATCTCTAGGCACTCAATGAGGAAACAAGCCCAGAGCCCCTAGGGTTGAAGTTCCCAAGAGTCTTCCTCGACAGGATGACAGCACTATTTCAGGGGATTCTTGCAGAGCTGAGTTAAAATAGAGTTTAAAAATATCACTGTCTTAGTAGACTACTACTTGTAAAGGAAAGCATTCAATCAAGATGAAAATTTTTATATGCAGATATAAATATGTGAACATCTAGCAGCCCTTATATTTTAAGAGAAATATTCCAAGGCAGCATGATCTCCTGACCTATGGAAAAGCGAGCCCTCTGTGGGCAAATCTGTATTTGTAATTTTTCAAATAATGGCAAATAAATGAAACATATACCTTAGTCAGTAATGCACCCTCTCCTTTTAAATATCGTAACACATAAAACTTTGTCTTGCTTCCTCTGTTACTCCTTTATAATTTTTTTTTTTAAAGATTTTATTTATTTTGACAGAGAAAAACACAGCCAGAGGGGGAACACAAGCTGGGAGAGTGAGAGACGGAGAAGCAGGCTTCCTGCTGAGGAGGGAGCCTGATGTGGGGCTCAATCCTGGGCCTCCGGGATCATGTCCTGAGCTGAAGGCAGTCGCTTAACCAACTGAGCCACCCAGGCGCCCCTCCGTTATAATTTAAAGCAGCAAAATATGGTGTGATTAAAATAATATGCCTCTCGCCAAGCAGCGCGGTGGGGTGGGGGGAGATGGCCTGGTAGTCTTCCTTAGTCTAAGCAGGACACTCCCCCGCTGGGGATGTGTTCTGCTAATGAGCTAATGAGTGTGTGTGTCAGAAACATTGAATGAGTATCAATTTTGTTTTGGGTTTTCGATTTACTTCCCAAGCCAAGATGTTTTCTTTGAGCTTTGCTTATCATGTATCCTTTTCCTTCTGGGAAAAGTAAAGCACATAGATCTCAAAACTGGAAAAAGCACTCAGAGAGCCTGAGATGCTCTTAAATGATAGTTCTGCCAGTTGGGACCAAAAGGCACGTCCTGAGCCAGGGATTAAAAAAAGAAACTGATTCCAGGGGCGCTTGGGTCATTCAGTCATGTCAGTTGACTCAGGTCATGATCCTGGAGTCCTGGGTTCGAGCCCGGCATGGCTCCCTGCTCAGCGAGAAGCCTGCTTCTCCCTCTCCAATCCCCCTGTTTGTGTTCCCTCTCTGCCTTTCTCTTTCTGTCAAATAAATAAGTAAAATCTTAAAAAAGAAAAAAGAAAAAAGAATTGATTCCAGTTTCAAAGTAAAGAGAAGTTTGTTTTGATCTTAAGGAAAAAACAAGAAAATTATGCACAGGCAGTGGTGAAATCTCATTTGATGAAAATGACAGTTATGGCTGTTGCTTTTAGATTTATAAAATAATTTGTTTGAGCTGTTGGCAATTACCTAAGGGAAATAGTGCCTTACCAAATATCTTTCTTATTTTTTAAAGTATTCTAGTTTGGTTAGATTATAAAAGTGATACACTTAATAAAAAGAGGCCTTCCCTTTCCAACACCACAGCAAAAGTACAAAGAAACCCTTCCCATGACAGAACACTGGATGATGCTGCAGAAAAAAATTAAACATGGTTTTTGGGCTTAACCAGGCTGGATGGGCAGAAAGAATAACAAGCTGAAATCAGACACAGTGAGAAAGGAAGACTTCCCTGGTAGGCAAGCACGGTAGTTGGCAGTTCTGAGGTCATGTGCCTATGCACAGTAGGCCAGAACCTGGGTTATGGGGCAACATGTGCAGGGCACCTAAAAGCCAAAACCAAAAGCAAATAGGAAATGGTAACACATGTAATAGAAGTCTCGGAGGTGGTGTTGTCACAAGGTACTTTTTCTCTCATTAGATACTGACTCAGAATGGAGCAGAAGGATTCCTGATCCCAAGCCTGAACTTCACTTCCACAGTTTGGGATTGGAAGTAAATACAGATTTGGTGGCTTGAAAATCTGCAGGCACAACCTTTAGTTTAAAATGGTCATGCATTGGAAGAGGAAGAGGGTCAAGATGGCGGAAGGCCAGGTGACCGCATTTCAGGGAGTTCCCTGAAGAGAGCTGAATTCCAACAAAAAAACCACTACAAGACCACCGTGAACACCCATGAAACCAGCCTGAAATGTGATATTTCCCACTTCTGGACCGCCACGAGAGACAAAGAACATCGGCAAAAAGGTAGAAACAAATTGGAGGGT